>JADDOH010012164.1:0-41475 GCA_016648135.1 Agrypnia vestita
CATTTGAATTATAAATTGTGTATATTTGTATTCGGTTCTGAATGGATATTATTCAAATAGAAAATAAACACAGTCCACTTGTATGTTTTGTCAGATATTTGAAATTTGATAAATTATAATGCTGATATACGGTAGGTGGGTAATTATTTCAAATGACAGTATTTAGTTTAGTTATTCCCTATTCGAAATTGTGTAGATAGTTTCCTACTTATTACCAAGAGAATTAATGTTGTTTACAATATTAATATGTTATTAATTATGTTATTAATATGTTAATAATAACAAAGTTAAAACATCACAGTATTTTTTTAACGTTACGAGGCTTTGGTTTTTGAAAAGTGATCGCTAGTGTTGTTTGTTTCATTAGTGTGGAAGAAAAAAACAGTTCAGAAAAAATGACTCTAAAAATGACGACAGATTTAGAACACTAATATGGCGTCCCATCGCATAAATTCATAACCACCAATCTAGATCTCATGCACACACAAACGTGGCGAGTCTGCCGCGTAAACATAACTGAGGCACAGCAGTGTACACGAGATATCGACACAGATCGATGCCCAGAGCATCGTCAACACACGCATACAGCTAGACTTCAAGAGAGTTCTTTGTTCCCAAAACATATAAAAATAGCCAACGCCCTGTACGAGCATGTCAGTCTCTCAACTACCCCCGGCGTAGGCCGGAGGCCCTTTTCTGTCGAGTCTTTATCATTGTATTCATTCTCTTCCGTTTCCTGTACTACCTACAGTATCATTACTTTTATTCTTCGTCAAAAATTTACAAATAAAGTAAAATTAAATAATAAAAGTGACCTAAAACGCTATTAAACAGAACAGTATTAAAGTAACTTAAGCTCCAAATACTATACCAGTGAAGTGTACACCTAAAACATCTATTCTTTGAAAAAATTACTGACCTGTCAAAACCAGCTGTCGTCTGACACATACCTACTAACAAAGGTAAATTTCAAAAGATTAACCTTATTTAAATTGTAACAGCTAATGAATCCAGAAATGGCTGTCTGCAATATATGCATGTTCACAGTAACAAATATTAAACAGAAACTTCATTGCAAAAAATGCTCAAGTTATTACCACACAGATTGTACAAATATCTCTAAAGAAAATTTTAAAAAGATGTCGACAAAAAACATAGAATCATGGATTTGCCCGCCTTGCAAAAAAGATAAAAGTGATAGAAAACATTCTGGGGAGCCTTCAATTATCAATCCATCCCCTAAAGCTAATGATACATCACTTATCACCATCGATGCCAACTCAGCTGCACTCTACAACAGTAACATAGAGGGGCTGCGACCTTCCTTAATCGATTATCTAGAGAGTAAACTTTCTGAAAACTATAAGCAATGGAAACAAATTTCAGATCAAAATACAAGCATCCTCCAGGCTATACAATTTGTAAGCAACCAATACGAAGACCTAAAGACAAAAATTACCAATATCGAGTCTAGATGCAATCAGATAGAAAAAGTTCAACAAAAGCAATCTGAATTAGTTAAAAGAATAGAATACTTGGAAAATAAATTTGACGAACAGGAGTATCAACATATAGCCACCAACATCGAAATCCGTGGATGCCATGAAACTTCGGCAGAGTCAACCGCTGATCTCACTCACAGTGTCAAAACTATCATCTCAACAGTAAACTGGGAAGGTCAGATGAGCGACATCCTCTCCATACAACGGGCGAGGCAACACATCTCTAAAAAGACTCCACGCCCGATTATCGTTAAATTTACCAACCGGACCTGTCGAGATACGTTCCTCGACAGAGTTAAATCTCACAATAAACAATCGAAAGGTTATGAGCGCTCACTAAACACTTCCATCTTTAAAAATAACCAAGAAATCAAGCCTATTTACATCTCCGAGCACATTACAAAAAAATGTAAATTTCTACTAGCGGAAACAAAGAAGATAGCCATCCAGAAAAATATAAAATTTGTTTGGATTAAGAATGGACGCATATATACACGAAAAAATGTCGGCGAGCCATTTCTTTGTATCAAATCGGAGACGGACCTGTCAAAATTGTAATGTCATTTGCCGATCCGCGATGTATACAAACTTTCTCTTTTCTATGGTCTTTACTAGAGGCATTAACCATAAACAACCAATGTATAAAATAAACCATGATTTATTAAAACTTGCTGAATGGGCATATCATAGACACCTATTCCAATATTTCATAAATATAAAATTTTGTTTCCATATCAAAATAAATCTAAAAACCATACTTACACATATTTACACAAACGCATTTAAAAACATTATATATCAACTGAAAAGATACTCACTCGACAATAAGATCATTCTAAGTAATCATAACACATTCTTAAACTTCTTTTTACTCTTGTTTTTAACACATACTTTTTATAAAATATATACCTACCTTGATAGTAATATAGTTCATAATAAACGATATCATTTCACTTACATAGCAAAATATTCTTTCAAAAAACTAAATTTAAGCAATATCTTAATTCAATTCTATTTCTGTAAAATGAATTTACCCTATATACCCTCATCTTGTAACAATTATGTACAGTGCAAATATGTAGGTATTTACTACCAACTAATAATAAAACCTTTTCACTTTAATAGCTTACATATCGATATACTTTACATCAGATTGACAAAGATGAATATTAATAATCTCGCGGTAGATATAGAGGCATTCGATCTTTCGCAAACTATAATAGTCCCCTTACCCAAATCATGCACACAATATGATTCGGATATATTTACTTGTACAGAATGTTGGTGTAACAAAAAAATTGTCCAAACTTACTATAGAAAGATATGGAATGGCTAATATAATTGATCTGGTAAACCAAATAGATTCCTTTGAACCAATTCACACTAAAACTGTGGACCAACCAGAAAACTGTAAAGAATATTTTTGTAGAGGAAGTAGCACTCTTAAGATTCTAAATATGAACATACGAAGCATTAATCATAATTTTGACGAACTTCTTGTACTACTGCATCGTCTAAATATAGACTTTCAAATTATTATTCTTACGGAATGCTGGTTGAAAGATAAAGACACAATACAGACGATTCCAGGATACATCGGGCATAAAACCTCCAAACATTATAACCAAAATGACGGGGTTGTAACATACATTAAAGCAAATATAAATTTCGAAGTAACTGAACCGGATATAAGTGACGCCAATTGTTTAAAAATTAATTTGTGTAACGGTACCTACATATATGGGATTTATCGACCACCGTCCTTCCAAAGTGCGCATGAATTCACAAATTCTCTTTATGAAGAGCTACTCACAATGGCCAAAAATCCAACAATGATCATTGCAGGTGACATAAACATTGACATAACTGCAAGTACTCCCACCACAAACGCATCTGAATACCTATCCATGTTAGCTGAACAAGGTTTCGTTCCTGCCATCAACAACCCAACAAGAGGTAACGCATGTTTAGACCACATTATGGTTAAAAGCAAATTCTTGGCGAAAGGAATTGTATGTGAAACTACTATCACGGATCACTTTCCAGTAATGATTGACATTGGAACACAAAAAATAAATACAAAAACTTATACAAAACCCCGTCACAAACTAAATTTTGAAATGCTAAAACAGGACTTGGAAAAAGAAACCTGGTTACCAGTATACGAGACTAATGATGCTAATACATCATATTCAAAATTTCTGTATATTCTACAAAGCCACATAAAAAAAAATCAAGAACATATTTCTAATAAATCGAGGAAAAAAATTAAGAAATCTTGGATAACTGAAAGTTTAGTTAACTGCATAAATAAGAGAGATGTGTTACACAAACAGTCTAAACTTAACCCTCTAAATATCGGCTTACAAAACTTTTACAAAAAGTATAGAAATATTTGTAATAGAGCGGTCAAATCCGCTAAACACTTATATTACAAAAATATTATAAAAGCAAATCAACATGATGCAAAGAAAACATGGGAAACTATAAGAGAAATGACTTCTACACAAAATACTAGAAGCAAGGATATATGTGATATGCTGATTCCAAACAAAAATCATGCTACTGAGGATAAGGCTATTACTGAAGTGCTAGATAATGTAAACGGGCATTTTGCTTCGCTTGGTAAAAAATTAGCACAAAATATTTTGTCTCGTCTAAAAACTACCGAAGAAAACCTCAAAACAAATTTAAATTCAGCAAGTCCATATTCATTTTTCTTTGCTCCAACCTCCAGTCATGAAATTGCTGCAATTATTAGTAATCTAAAGTCTCACAGTGCCCCTGGAAATGATGAGATAACAGCAAAAGTGGTGAAGTATAATAAAGACCAATTAAGTAAGCCTCTTTGTTATATATTCAATCAAAGTCTCTCAACGGGTATCTTTCCAAATGCACTAAAACTGGCTACAATCTGTCCAATATTCAAGGGTGGTGATCCCCGTAATCCGAGCCACTATAGACCTATATCGCTCCTAAGTATTTTTTCTAAAATCTTAGAGAAGATAGTTAAAGTACGTCTTTTGAAATACCTGGATATTCACAAAATAATCTCCAACAATCAATACGGGTTTCAACCAAAACTCTCAACAGAAGATGCAATATGTCAACTAACGGAATTCTTAGTTACACAATTAGATAAAGACAAACGTTGTATTGGGATCTTTTTGGACCTAGCCAAAGCCTTCGATACGGTGTCTCATCCACTGCTGCTGCACAAGTTATCAGCTTTGGGAATAAGGGGAACGGCTTTGGCATGGTTTGAAGATTATCTAAATAACAGGGTTCAGGTGGTTAAATCAGGCGATCACTGCAGCAGCCTCCACAAAACATCATACGGAGTACCGCAAGGAAGTGTTTTGGGACCCACGCTCTTCCTCATATATGTCAATGAAATGTGTAACTCCAATTTAGAAAACGGTAAAATAATTTCTTTTGCAGATGACACAGTGCTTCTTTTTCAAGATGATTCCTGGGAAAATGTTTTAAAAAAGGCACAAAGTGGATTGAATCGAATAACAGCATGGCTTGACAAAAATCTACTAACAGTAAATGCTTCAAAGACAAAATACATGTGCTTCTCCATCAGTAAAAGAACAGTAATAAAACAGCCCAAAAATCTACAGATTCATACATGTCAATCAAAAGATAAACCCTGTGATTGTACTAATCTGCAGTCAACGGAAGATATAAGATATCTAGGTGTGTACATAGACCAGCATCTTACCTGGAGAAAACATATTTTGAATCTCACAGTCCGAATAAGAAAGCTAGTTTATTTTTTCAAAGAAATTAGAGATGTACTCGACGCACCGACAAGAAGAATAGTATACTATGCACTGTGTCACTCACTCATTAATTATGCAACTGTCAGTTGGGGTGGTGCAGCTTCTACTATCTTAGATGCATTAAGCAAAGCCCAGAAAATGGTATTGAGAGTTCTTCATAAAAAGCCATTTCGTTTTCCTTCAGAAGAACTTTTTAGAGAATGTCACGTCCTGGACATCAATCAAATATATTTACTCAACACTTTAAAATATTTTTTCCGACATAAACAAGATCACCAAAAAATAACTCACTCACACTCAACAAGGGCACAGGTGAACAGCGAATATCTTGTACCAAAATTCACAAAAACATTTTCACAAAGATTTCACCTCTTCCAAGCACCAAAAATATTCAATACTCTTAACACTACACTAAAAACTTGTAGCCATAGTCTCGCATATTTTTCTTCAAAAGTGAAACTATGGCTGCATGAAAAGGGAAGGAAGCATGTCCAAAACCTACTAAAATCCATGATATAAACTAAATTTGAAAAATACTAATCCTACAAGAACATTTACTTTCATTTTTCTAAATACTTTTAATTGTTTTATTTTATTTTATTTTATTTTATTAAATATCCTATTCAGATCATTTTTTTTTCCTTTGTCTATAATAGAATTAATTAACACCATTATTAGATTGTAAACATTTAATTATTACTATTACTCAATTTTAATTGGCAATAATATTGATTCACAAATGTTATATAAATACTAAATATTCTTGAACATTATACTACTGGAAGAGCACTGTCTGCTATAATACAGTAAACTACTAGTGTAGCAGGCAGGGCATCAAATTAATTGTAGTGTTTACTTGCTGCCAAGACTCTCAGCAACAATGAAAAAAGCTTAATTTAATTTTGTAAACACTAATTGTAAACTTTGTAAACTTTGTAACATTGAATAAATTGTAAACTTTGTAAACTTTGTAACATTGCAACATTGTAACATTGTAACATTGAATAAACATTGAATAAACATTGAATAAACTTCATCTTGATTGTGTATAAGTTGTAATTGTTTTATAGAGTAAATAAATGCGTCAAACATTCCACTACTTTGAAGAATTCTCGTTACATAACGGGTGGTGACCATAAAGCAACCTTCTCCTTATTCATCGATTACTACAAATTGGTGACTACCGACTCTCACCTTCACACCCAAACTAATAACGAATAATTGTAGATTCCTTTCATAGTACGCAATCGAAGACTAATGACCCTTATAATGGAACACCAATCTAAAATTGACCGTTACGATCGAACACCAATCTTGCAATGGCCATCACAACGGAACACCAATCTTACAATGACAGTTACGGTCGAACACCAATCTCACAATGATAGTTGACCTCATCAATAGCGGGCACTTGGGTACAAGGTATCAGTATCCATTAATATAAAATTTATACCTCGGCGCCCGGAACAATTTAAGGAGGATAACGCCACAGTCTATAAAAGACGGATACAATTAACACCTTCTAATAAAGTGCCCCGACACGTAATAATAAATACCGCGCAACACAATTTTGTAGTTTGATCCCCTCGTAAAATAACGAAGTAATTAATATAGATTGTCACTGGCGGCCTTCACGGGGATGGAGGAAATTGCCGACCGCTTTAACCCCGATGTGTGGCGACCCACATCTTGCCCCCCCCCCTCCCCCCACGCAGCCACCAGAGCGTCCTCGCAGTGCAATATTAATCGCGAGAGGAATATCCGGTCGCACAGCGGCGTCATCCTGTCATATCCGTTATTCTATTATATTTCCGATTCCTTGCTTAAATGCGGCTTTTACATCAATTAGTAAAGATCTAAAAGTAGCGTAACCGCATAGAAAATTTAAATAATTTGATTTAGTACAGGCAGATTCAAAAACTTTTGATTATTTTGTAATCATCCATGAATTCAAATAAAATCAAAATCATGGGGTAGGTACTTTCTTCTTGTTAACGCAAAGAAATAATTGTACATTAAGGGCCGGTCTTATAAACGTCCGTTAGTTAAATGTCAAACCAAATAAACTGAAATTTGAAAACAACGTAATGTTTTTCGTTTTACAACAATCCGTTAGTCAAATTTTAGTAAAATTTTACCGACGGCCGATACCGACATTCAAACCACCAGTTTACCGCCCGTTAGTTGAAATTGACAGAAGTATGACATATTGACGTATTATTTTTTAGGGTTAGGTCCGTTGTCAATTTGCGTTTCATGCTGTTTATTTAACATGTACATGTATAATTTGCTGACTACTGCTACATTTTCAAGGAAAAATATTTTCAGATAGATTATATTCAAGTTCGTCGGATGAAGAACAAATTCGACGACAAAGAGTGTTCAATATACGAGTGGATTATATTAATATTTTAGATGACGCAGATTTTATCTACCGTTTTCGCTTGTTGTAATAATAATAAATTTCTCCCTTCTATATTGATGGGCACAACACTACGTGTGAGATTCTTCTATATAGTTGTCATTTCCTCTTGTCAATTAATGTGTAGTTAATCTCTAATTAAAAGCCACGTAAAACGTTGAAAGTATTCTTTTATTTAATACTATATTTAACAGAAAAGGTCTGCTTAAGAGCTTCTAGAAGATATTGGGCAAAATTTAAAAAGGCGCATGCGTAAGAATCTGACATTATCACCAACCACACAATTGCTTGTTGCTTTGAGATTCTATGCTCTCGGATCAATATTATTAGCCGCTGCAGACTTTTTGGGATTTCAAAACCTACTACCAGTGTAGTGTTGTGGGAAATATCCCGAAGAAGTCCGGCGCGAGCGAGAAATTTTAGGTTAATTTCGCTTCCATAGAAAAGAGATATAATTCGCCTCTGACAGCTCTAAAATCATAGACAAGAGCAGTATGATGTTGCGATACTTACGGACGGTGAAAAAGTTTTATAAAGTCCGGTTGCGCCATCTAAAGTAAAGGTAAAAAAAGTTACTCGAGTAACTTTTTTTACTAAAAACGGGTTGCGCCACCGATGGTAAAAATTATTTTACTCGCCGATTATACATACATGAGTAACTTTTTTTTACTCTCCAAGATAATGGCCGTCCTCTCACAGCTGATTTGAAAATGTGACATTTATCCATATAGGTACTTGTTATTTGAGTTTTGTCGCTGTCATTTTCGCATTGAAATTTGTAAACATTAAAATGAATCTTTTAATTTCGCGTTATTTTAGCGATGGTTTGACGTTTGTTTGGTTTGTTTCATAGAATAAAGTGGTTTGTTTGAACTGGTTTTGAACCGCAAAAGTACGTATTGCCAGTGGTGAAAAACTGAAATAAATCAAATTCCATAGACAAATGCGGTATTTGAGGTTTATTCCGCTTGGCACCCTATTAGCCCTATGATTGGTTTGACAGCGGTAAAAAAGACGTTTGTGCAACCCGAAATCGAGTTTACTCTGAGCTGAGGGTAAAAAAAGTTACTCGAGTCAATGTTACTTGAACCAAATTTACTTCTGCTGGCGCAACCGAGCCTAAGACGAGCATCGGTAATATTTACTAACGAACGGCAATCCGTTTGTTAATTGTCGATTTACTAACGGGTATCTGGTCTTCCGTTTATAATAAAAGTAAGATGCAAACGATCTTTGGGGTTTAAATCATAAACGTGGTTGCCCACGTTTATGATTTAATTGACATACGCATGTGATCGCTTTTAGTACCGCTTAGGTCCGGTTGTTTTAAGTTGGATTAAAGTAAGCGTTTTTTTTTTTTTTTTTGTTTTTGCAAAACAAAAAGCGTTTACGTTCTCCACCAATCAGACGATCCGTTTTCGTAAAAATCTATGCTTTAATCGACCGCTTACTTTGATCGAACTTGAAACAACCGGGCCTTAGTGGCCGTTAAAAAAATATAACAAAAGATTGTCAATCATCACACATTGGACAGACTGGAGGAAAAATAGAGACGTGGATAAAAGAACACTTAAGAGGAAAAAAAAATTATGAACACGCGAAAACCAAAGGTCATCGTTTCGACAGTAATAGCGCAGATTTAACAAACATTTGTAAAAAAGGTAAGAAATTAGATATTTTAGAAAACTTAGCGATTAATAGTAACAAAAATGTAATTGATATTCAAACACCTTCTATTACGTCCCCACCCCAATCCACACGCCGTCCGTTAGTTTAGTATTAGTAACATTACTTCAGATGCGTCGAAACATACATCGAAAACGTTCTATCGTCATAAATAAATAGTGAAAATAAACAAATTTATCATTATTACTCCTTTTATATTAACTCGTGGCGTATGCTTGCTTGCCGTCAACAAAAACTTTGGATCGATTTTTGACCCTTTTCCCGTGATCCAATCGAGCTGAAATTTGGCAAGTAGATCTATCAAATATTCATTAAAAAAATAAAAATAATTATAGTATAATTTCGGTGTTTTAGAAATTTTATTGTTTTTTTCAAATTGGAATCATTAGAAAAGTTTGATTACGGCGGCCCGATAACGTCGCGGAATATTTTCTAAATTTGAATTACTCCATCGCTCTGCATAATAGGTACTTCACTACGAATGTCGAAAATCTAAATTGACTGACAAATGTTTTTAGAATTTAATCTTCAAGGCATGAAGTGTTTTATCAAAGCTCAAAACAACTGACATTTTAGAAATATATTAAATTACTGTAAGTTTAGTGTTATGTTATGTGTTTTAATTCGTCTTTAATTGTTGTTATATTTTACAAAGAAAGGGAGTATAATAAAAACTTGGTTTTTATGGGTTACTTTTTTTAATGTAATTCTTTGGTTTGGTCTCTGAGAAGAGGTTCCTACATGCAATGAGCATTTTTGAAAATAGTTCGTTATGCTAAAACAATCGAATCTCGTGCGCTACAAAAATCAAGTGAAAATCTTCCACTCCCATAATAGTGTGCAATCTCTTAGGCATAATTGACGCTAATGTATTCTAAGATAATATACTTTGTTACATTTTTAAAAACTTTGATTAATTGCACATCAATTTTGCAAAATGCATTGAAGATGTCATTAATAAATTGAATCAGTCAAATGAAATCAAATTGAAACAGTGAATCAGTCAAAAAATGCATACTGGGCTGCGCGTGCAGACTTTACGGCCACCCTGCAATTGAAACCGCGTGCCACAAATGGCTTTGTTTGATCGTTCTGCCACTAACAATTTGGGAATTTATTAAATGACATATTCGCAGACCGCGCAATGCGCTGGCATTTCGTCCACAAATGTGAAGAATGCAAAGCTGACATGACATTGAGGGCTATTAATATCGTCACCCAAACTTTATATGTTCACACGTGATACGCGGAAGGAAATTTGGATATCTGTCTATAAAATGAATATCAAAAAGAATTCATGTGTGTTCTCTACACAACATGTCACGTAATTAACGCAAACCGTGAAAGTACTTTGTTAAGAATCTGTTACTGGTCTAAAATGTTCAAGCAATCATGACCTAATGTCAATAGATATGCATTTTTTTCAATATTTCTGACTTATTTTTTGCAAAAAGTTGAACTATCATTACAGTAATTTATATCGATTATGAAAAATTAAATAAAATGATAAAAACATTACAAAAATTTTAAAAAGTTTTTTTTTTTACAAGGTTTTTATCATTTTATTTAAGTTTTATTGAAGCAAATGAATTTTTCATAATCGATATAAGTTGCTGTAATGATAGTTCAACTTATTGCAAAAAATAAGTAAGAAATATTGAAAAAAAATGCAAACTTTGATATTGCACATCTCCATAACTATTGATATTAGGTCATGGTTGACTGAAAATTTTAGACCAGTAGCCGATTTTTAACAAAGTTCTTGCAAGGTTTGCGTTAATTACGTGACACGTTGTATATTCCTACACCCTTAGACCGATCTGAACCAAATTTTTCGTTGTTTCTCTTAAAACCCAGCGCAAAAGAAAGGCGCGCTCACCCCACATCCTATTAAATGCCGTATTAATTTTGTACAATTGCACTCCAGGATCCTGAAGAAAATTTAGTCACCCTAACACACTCCCCCCGGATACCTCACCCCCCTCCTGCCGGACAAAATTTTGCATGCATTATTATTGAGACAAATGCAATTCCCAAATTCTTGTCCAATTTATTTAAAACTTAATAGTGTTAGATTTTCAACTGAAGAATATATCAACAGCACTGAGTTTTGTATTGAAACATTTACAGGCCCCATTGAATAGTTTATTTATTCCAAAGTTATACTGTCAGGCCTCATTCACTGAAATGGACCATTGTTTCTGGTAACAAGGGTAGAACCCTTTACTTTGATTGCAAACAGTAATTTGGGGTTGCCTTGATTCTATATATATATATATATGAGGGGTATTTAAGCAAAGACAGAAATATATAAAAAAATAATAAATATTTTGAATGCAGTCACTAAGAATTTTTAATGTTGAATGTACTAAACTCATTATAATATATTGTAGTTCTCTCATGTTTCCAATCACTATTAAAAGCAAAGACAGAAATATGTATTTCAACCTCTACATCCCAAGGATGTGTCACATGAAAAAATTGGCCCCTTGTACTAAAGTGAGAGTTGATGTAGATTTTAGACTGAAACATCATAGCAATTACAGCAATATCCAATTATGTAAATAGCAAAAGCAGCAATTGTTTAACAAAAAAAGCAATATTCGTATATAAAAGGAAAACCGAGCTGGCAATTATTTTTAAAACTTAGTTCCAATAAGACGTCACTTACATAAATTCTAGAGAAATTTCCTTGAATAGTGACAAGCTTTTGTAGATATTGATCGCAGAAACACCTCAGTGGAGAAACAATAAAAATAATAATTGGATAATAATTTATATAGCGCCGTTTTCGTGGGTGCATTTTGCTGCCTTTGCTTTTAAACTTCTCATATAATATGTGGGGTGTAAAAGCAAAGGCAGCAATATCCCAAAAAAAATTAATGCAGTCGTCTAGGATTACTAATTCATAATGTATTGAATTCGAGATTTTATAGGAAGCATGTTTTGGAAGGGATAAACACATAAAATGTAAAATTCAGTACATTTTAAATTAGTAGATAATCTTCGGTGACTGCATTCAAAACATTTTTTTATTTTTTTGATATTGCTGCCTTTGCTCTTATACCCCACATATCTATTAGGAAATGGGGATAGGAAGGTGTTATGAGGAATATGAGATATGTAATAGAGGTAGGAGAAGAAAGAGGGAACTGGGAAGCGAGAGAGAGGAGGAGAGAGAGGACCGGAAGAGAGAGAGAGAGGTACGAGATAGAGAGAGAGAGAGAGACAGAGGAGAGAGAAGAGAGAGAGAGAGAGGACAGCTATATAATATATATATATATATATAGACATCTCTTTACCGAATAGACGATTGATGCACCAGATTCGAATAAATAGGGACAGTGTGGATAAACATGACTCGCGTTGGTAGGATCGGTGATGACGTAGCCGGGGTTAACAACCTAAAGGTTTTGAAGGCACTGTCGATAGGGGAAAAGGTTTTTATTGCAAAAATCATCAAGCCTTCAAGATGTCGCGTTGAAGGCACATACCGTTGACAGCATGACGTACAAATATATATATTTTTTGCAGAAACCATCGACGGTAGACTCTCTGTCATTTGCCTGAGGCGAAACCTAATTTTTTTTTTGACAAGGGAAGATATCTTGAAGAGGCTTTTTGTGGTCGTTTGACAGACCAAGCGGAAAGTAAACGCTTCTCTTGTGACAATGTGTATGAAGTATATAGCAGGTTTGAAAATCAAGAGACACTATAGATGTCTCACAGAGTCCAAGCTATTTGTACGAGAAGGTAGAAATGGAAGTAAGAATGTTCTTTCTTCCACTCTCTGAGTGGCCGTTAGGTTTTCAAAATTAGATTTTCACGGTCACTTAGAATATTCTAGTTTGGTCTTGGTTTTATCATCAGGGCTGATGTGTTGTTGTGAGTGTTGGTGTTGTGGTTAAGTATTGGCTTGCAATACCGTGTTGAAAGCTAGCCAATACTTAACCACAACTCCAACACGCATAACAACACATCGGCTCCGATGATGGACCCTGCAATGTGATCCGAAATATCGACCAGAAAGGTCGTAAGAACACGGCGTAATAAATTACCCAGAAGACATAAACCATAAGATTTAGAAATGGAAGTCTTTGAGCGTTTACAGGACTTACGATCTGTGATTGGCTGGCTTATGTGATCACTTTACACGGTGTAACGTCCATCGATTCCACCCACGATCGACCACCACATCGATCAAATTCGGAAAGTTGTATATTGGGTATTTGTGTACCTCGCCTCACTTCATTTAATACAAACTTATGCCATCGTCATCTATGGTTGAAATTTATTATTTCCACAAAAAAGTACATAGATATCAGTGTCATAATATCGTGCAGTCCAATCATGGAAACGGCCATAGATGTCTCTAGCATAGTTAGTGCCTTCAAATATTTGAAAGAATACTGATTTAGTATATATATCTTTCAAAAAAATTGATAATGTGTGAATGTTCTTATGGTGAAATTAGTGAACGTTGCATTGTGTAAAGTGATAACTCAAGCCAATATATACAGGTCATAAGCCCTGGGCCACCCTATAAAAATACTTTCATACACGTTATCCGTATAGTTTCGTCTCTGCTAGACTTGCGAGTCCGATAATGACAACTGATCTAACCACTGATTCCCTCAGAAATGGAAGCTTGCCATTCTATACCCAATGAAATTATATATTTCTTCTGAATTAGAAGCTTATCACTGAAAAGCAATTGAAATCGAATATTTTTCCGGACAAGCGTAAACACGATATCTTCCGAGATTTTTGAAAAAGGCGTTAATACTGGTAAATTAAGTGCCATGATTTCCAGAAAAAAAAATTGATTAGATTTATTATATTGGATCAGGTTAGGTTAGTTGTACGAATGATGTTGAGATAAAGTACAATTATTTATTTATCTTAATTACTTAGTTCCACACATAATGTTGTGTGATCTAATAATGATTTCTTTAAGCATATTGCATTCCATCTAGTCATTTAAAAGTTTTTACATGACATTTTTGCACTCCTGTTTAAACCTTGTTATATTCACCGTGTTTTGAATTTTCTTTGGCAGGCTATCGAAGATTTTCAGACCTTTGTACTTCATACAATTTTGTGAGTTTTTTTATTTTTCTTTGGTAGTTTTATGTTGTCGCTTCCTCTTGTATTGTAAGAATGAAAATCCCTATTCAGCTTCATCCTACCATCAAAGTATTAGGGTACTAAGTATGTACGGGAGAAACATAGTATTGTATATTAATAAACATGTAGTTTTTGTTATATTAAAGACACTTTTTTGCGATTTTCTTCACAACATATTCAGTATGTTTTTGTAAATGTTAGTTTTGAATCTATAACTACATCTAGGTATTTTATATTGTCTACGTTTTCTAATATCTTTTATTTAGTTGTTATTTTTTGCGTCCAATTATCGAGAATTGGAGCCATTTTGATATTTCCTCCAGTTCTTTATTAACTATATAACTATTTGCGACCCAAGGTTATTTTTTGACATTTTGATATTCGCCGTACACAATTCTACTGGAAAACAGTATTTTGCAAAAATAAGAGAAGTTACCAAAGTTACACAAAGTGTGGTGAAAGCGTCCTTTTTAAGCATTTGCGACCCAACTAAAATTCGGGTCTATTCTCATTGGTTTGCGACATCTTAATAATCAAAACAGACCGCTATTATATAACATTGTACAGTTCGTCAATTTTGACGCGCTGATATTTGACAGATGTCTTGACGTTTTTTATAGAAACTTTAAGCGTACATAAATAAGTAGGTCTCGCATATATTTTCTTGGGTTACTATTACAATGTTCTCAACCTGAAAATAGGAGAATTGTCTATTTTAGAATAATCATAGCCATACATGCCAAGCGAACGGAATAGAACTTATGCAATTTCCGAGAAAAGAAGAAAGAGGAAACAAAAGGAAGAAGATCCATCCCTCAGAACCCCCTGTCCACCAGATGCACGTTCACAATATGTGAAAAGGTGTGCGGTTTGAGAACAGGGCTCCTTAGCCACGCTCGGACGCACCAACGAGGAACCGCCGAAGAAGAGAGACATACCGAATCAGTGCTGAGTCATTCGTTTAAACGTAGACTGAATCAAAGGTAACGTCGCTATCTCAAGGAGAAAATTACATTCGTAATTTTCAAAGATTTCTATGAAGTTGATACACAGCTTCACAAATTTAAAAAATATAAGTAGCTAAAATGATATAAATATTTTTTATATGTATGTTTTGAGAACAAAATTATTGTATTTTGTCCACAGCGGGATGTACAATAATTTAGATAAATTATAGAAGTCTCACAGAGACGAAGACTTCTTTAATTAATCTTAATTAATTATTATCCCTACGTGGACAAAATCCAGTGATTCTGTTCTCAGAACATACGTACATATAAAAATATAGTTGAAAATATATGCTGGTTTATAAAACAGAATTGAAAAATGAAAAAAAGATATTTTTAGGCGTATTTTGTATACATCTAAAAAAATATTGCTTAGTATTCCACTTTAAAAACATAAAGGTATCATTATCAGCTGCAAAATCTATGTATAAATATATCATAGAAAAGACTATAGATGTCTCTTGCATGGTCCGTTTGAATATATAAGAAGGAAACTGATTTAGAACATATGTACAACATTCAAATATTTGATAATGTGTGGACGTTCTTACGTTGGAATTGGTGAACGTTGCCTTGTGTAAAGTGATCACTTAAGCCAGCTCATACAGGCCACAAGCCCCGGACCACCCTATAAAGATTTCCATACACATTTTCCATTATACATACTTGGGAGTTAAATGATACAATACATTGTTGTCGCAAAACAAATTTCAAGAAAGGAACATTCCAAAATACGAACAGTGAAAGAAGTCAAATCCTCGATTTTGGGACAACGATGAATTGTAACATTGCCCACATGTCTCAAATGGTTTCTGAATTAAAAAAATTACTACTTCTAAATGGTTTCTGCTTTTATACTTTAATATAGCTTGTAAATACTCCTCCCATAAGCTCGAGCTTTGCTCATATCATGTCTGTAAAAATGTTATAACATATCAATTTATTATAAAAAACATTATGTATCTACTGTATAAATAAATATAATAAATAAATAAAAATTATAATTATAAAATAGTTTAATATACTTCTATAATTTATTTTAATTTAAAAACTAATATTAATTTTAAATTCACGTCGTTTAAATTATTCAGCAGGTGGCCACGTGTTGTACGCATTTTAAAATATGCGGACTTGTCCGTTTCAATTTTAAAATGATAGTTAAATGAAAACGGAGAAGCTTATTTTAATTCTTGTCACATCTGGAGAATTATTTCTGTCGCTGACGAAAATCCTTCAGGGACCCTCGGCAGGGATTAAATTTCGCATCTCAGAGAGCTCATTATTGCCAGACGTTTAAAAATGCAAAAAATACTCTACGTCCAGAGTGTATAGCGAATAAAACTCGTCACAAAATAATGGTACAAGTCAAACTAAACTTTGGTGTCTGTTATATACTTGAATCAAAAATTTAATTACGGAAAAATACAGATTAATTTATTCTCTTTTTACTCCCTTTATATTAACTCGTGGCGTCCGCTTGCTCGCCGTCAACAAAAACTTTGGATCGATTTTTGACCCTTTTCCCGTGATCTTCGAGCTGAAACTTTGCAAGCTGACTCGTGGCGACGATCAAGAAGATCTATCAAATTTTCGTTAAAAAATGATAATAATTATAGTATTATTTTGGATTTTTCAAATTTTTAATAGTTTTTTCAAATTGGAATCATTACAAAAGTTAGATTAGCAACGGCGGCCCAATAACGTCGCGGAATATTTTTTAAATTTGAATTACTCCGTCGGTATACATAATAGGTACTTCACTATACAAAGCATGAAGTTTCTTATCAAAGCTCAAAACATCTGACATTTTAGAAATATATTAAATTACTGTAAGTTTAGTGTTATGTTATATGTTTTAATTCGTCTTTAATTGTTATTATATTTTACCAAGAAAGGGAGTATAATAAAAACTTGGTTTTTATTATTCACTTTTTTACACCCTTTCTTTTACCCGTAGCGTCTGCTTGTCTGCCGAAAAAACTTTGGATCGATTTTTAACCCTTTTCCCGTGATCCAATCGAGCTGAAACTTTGCAGGCAGACTCGTGGCGGTGATAAAAATGATCTAACAAATATTCGTCTAAAAATTTTAATAATTATAGTATAATTTTGGTTTTTTGTATATTGTTTAATTTTCGAGCCCGACGCGTGAAGTAGGCTGAAAACCTGTTTCAATGAGAAAGGGAGTATAATAAAAACCTGGTTTTATGGGTTAGTTTTAAAAAAAAAATTATTTCGGATATTTTCATTGGCGAAATGTCTTTCACCTTTCCCATGATAAAAAATTTTTGTTCGTATAAAAATATTTAACAATAAAAAATGAAGAATTTAAACTAAATAGAGCACTAAATATTACGCACATAAAATACTCATAAAAAGCGAGCGTCAAATATGGCTTTCCTTTTAGAAATGAGAGCTTGGATTACGCACAATGGACAAATTTTGTCACACGTAGTATTGCCAGCACATTTTTAAACATGAAAATGATGTCGCAATATAAAAAATTCAAATTACATTTTTTTATTATTAAATTTATTTGGTAAATGTACAAACTTAAGAGTGTATTTAATATAATATAATTAATATAGATTACTACAGAAAGAGTGACGGTTTTTTGTAGAAGATTTTTCAATTTAGTTTTGAATTTTCTATAATTTTTTTCCGTCTTCATTTCATTGGGAAGAGCATTAAAGAATGATACTCCTTGATGGGAGAAATGGTGTTGGGCTGTGCTAGTATTAAATTTAGGTATCAAAATATTTCCAGCTTATCTCGGTCTATTACTTCTTCTTCTTCTTTTGGTGTCATGTCAGGTCCCCCCAACGTTGACTATCACCCGAGAGAAAGCGTCCCTGTCCTGGGCAGCACGAAACAGCTCTTCAACACTTCTTATGCCCGTCCAGTCGCGTATATTGCGGAGCCAGGAAATTTGTCTCCTTCCAACACCTCTACGACCCTCTATCTTGCCCATAAGAATCAGGTGGAGCAATTCGTATTTTTCTCCTCTGAGCACATGACCCAAATACGATACCTTTCGGATTTTGATATTTGTCAGCAACTCTCTATTCACTCTAGCTCTTTGAAGAACTCTTGTGTTGCTGACCATATCCGTCCAGGGTATCCGGAGCATTCTCCGATGTATCCACATTTCGAACGCCTCCAGCCGGTTCATGCTACTCACTTTGAGGGTCCACGATTCCACTCCGTACAACAGGACTGACCATATATAACATTTGACCAGTCGCTTTCGAAGTTTCAGGTTAAGATTGTCATCGCAGAATATCTGTCTCATTTTGTTAAAAGCAGCTCGCGATGCTTCAATTCTGCATTTGACTTCGGTTTCTGGGTCGAGGTCTTCCGCTAGGATACTTCCAAGGTATTTAAACTTTGTCACTCTCTCTATACCAACCCCATTCAATGTGAGGCGTGCTCCTGTGTGATCTTGCCTACTAAACACCATGAACTTTGTTTTACTCACGTTCATGTTAAGACCCAGTCTCACACCAGCCTCATTAATTCTGTTTACGAGTGTTTGTAAGTCTTCCATACTATCTGCCAGAATGACTGTATCATCCGCATACCTGATATTATTGACGTGTACACCGTTAACCTTGACCCCCCGTTCTATGTCATGCAAAGCCTCCTTGAATACTAGATCGGAGTATAAATTGAATAACATAGGTGACAATATACACCCTTGTCGAACTCCACGTTTGATTGGTATAGACTTTGTTGAGCTAGTTTCCAACTTGATGACAGCTTCCTGGTTCCAATATAGGTTTTTAATAATGTTAATGTCTTTGTCATCAATACCACGCTCTTGGAGCATCTTGATAAGGTCCGCGTGTTTCACTCTATCAAACGCTTTTTCATAATCAATGAAACACGCAAAAACGTCTTTTCGTTGGTCGCGGCATTTCTGTAGTAGTACATCTATTGCCAGTAACGCTTCTCGTGTTCCAAAACCACTCCTGAAGCCAAACTGGGAGTAATCCAAATCACATTCACATTTTAATCTTATTCGTGAATGTATAATCTTTAAAAATACTTCACATGACTCATAAGGCTGATCAGACGATAATCCCCGCATTTTTTGGGGTGCGGTTTCTTAGGGAGAGTGATGAATGTAGATTTAAGCCAATCTTGGGGGATGACCCCCGTGTCATAAATAATATTAAACAGCTTTAACAAGTACTCAATATTTTTGTCGTCAATTAATTTCAAAATTTCAGTAGGTATTTCGTCCGGTCCACAGGCTTTTTTATTTTTACTTTTAGAAATAGCATAGAGGATTTCAGATTTAATTATTGCTGGTCCAGATTGTAATGCATTCAAACAGACTTCAGGTCTGTTATCGTCAAAAAGTGTACTTATATAGTTTTCCCACGTCTTTGTAATATCAGAGTCATTTAAGATCAGATTATTATACTCATCCGTTAGACATGCGGGTATTCGTTTTTTATTCAGGCCAGACAGTTGTTTTACCTTTTTATGTAAGTTGAAGGCATCGTGCATTTCGTTTAGTTTCTCTAGTTCTTCGCATTGCTGTTTAACCCATTACTCTTTTGCTTTTCTAATTTTTTGTTTGACTAATCTTTGGATGACTCTATATTTATTCGGATCATTCATAGCTTTTCTTCTCTGCTCCATCAACTCTAGAACTTCATCAGTCATCCAGCTCTTCTTTCGAACCATTTGACTGCCTTTTAGTTGATCATTACAAATATTATTCATTATGTCTTTGAATTCTTTCCATATCGTTTCAACGCTATCGGTTTTGGTGTTTTCCGATATTTGTCGTAGTTTTCCATTAAGTTGATTTGAAACAGTATTTCTAATTACGCAATTTTGTAGCTTTGATGTGTCAATTTTATTATTTTCCTTCCTTTTCTTAACAACCTTTAGTTTTAGTTTGATATCAACTATTAATGGATTATGGTCAGATCCGATGTCTGCACCCGGGAATGTTGTGGCTCGTTTAATACAATTTCGAAACCTATCATCAATCAAGACATAGTCAATCTGATTTCTTACCGGGTTTATATTCGACACTTCTTGTGGGGATTTCCAAGTATACAATCTACGTTTAGGGAGTTGGAACCATGTGTTTGTTATAATCATGTTATGTTCTTCACAGAACTCAAATAGTCTATTACTAAAACATCAAAATGTACTATTATTAATATACATTTTGTGAATTTAAAGTATCGCAAATTTTTTATAGATTTGATTACTATTTGGGACGTTAAAAATGTTGAAAAGTTCCCTTGTTGGGAATATTGAGGGTTTCCTCAAAATTACTTTCATAATTACCTTCTGAGCTATTTCCACTAGTAGTATATTAGACTCAAAGGTTCCACCCCAGCCAATTATACCATAATGTAGTATGGACTGGGCAAACGCAAAGTATACCACCGTAAGCATGTTTATTGATAAGATATTTCGTAGCCTTATGAATAGGTCTATGAGTTTTCTCATCCTAGTGACTGTGGAATATATTTGCTCTTTCCATTTTAGATTGCTGCCAATTATGATACCCAAGTATTAGATACTGCTCTTACCATACAAAAACAGACAATTTTCATTATTGCAATTTTTTGTTATCATCACATTGATTCGAGTGGATCTTTATATGAATATGTTCAGGTGAATCCTTTTTGGTAATAGAAAATGGGATATATACAGTTTTTTCTGCATTTAAAGACAAAAAGTTTTTGTCAAACCATGATTTCAAAATGTTAGCAGCTCTGTTTGCTTTTGTATTTACATCACCCCATGTCTTTCCTTTTATAACTAATGCAATATCATCAGTATAACACATTAATTTTTCAGTGCAGAATAATTCATTTTTCTAGGTGGCTTTTAGATTATTATTAGCAGGGGCGTGCAGTGGGAACATCGCAGCATGACTTTTACGTAACCAATTATTTGGAATAAGAATCGGAATACAACATATTATATTTTGTAATATTTCTATCACAATTTTTATCGTAGCATTCATATTTTGATATGTCATAAAAATTTGTAGCGTAAATATTTGATTTTTTTTTCCAAAATATACGTTAGCCAAAAAGTCATGCTTTTATGTTCCCACTGCACGCGCCTGATTATTAGATAGAATTAAGTCACCCACTGTCATTAACAGATTTTCGCTAAGATTTACCACATAGGGGTTCGTCAATAGGGTAGTGTGGGGAAGGATTCTCACTAGGGCATGTATTACCGGTTTTGTGGTAAACGGATTTACCGATAAATTTTAATAAATTCTATTATCGAATTAATCGGTAAATACATAATTATACAATACCGGTATTTTGGTTAAATTGTTTTTCACTTTTCAATGAATCTCTTGGTGTGGGAGGCAAAGGAAAAACTGGAAATGAATTATCATATTATTAATTATTTTAATAACTTCACAGTCACTTTACACGTATTTTTTCATAGCATCATTCTTTAATTCACACTAAATTACGTAATTCACACTTGAAAATCTTCTACGCCTATCTAGAAATTCTGATTCACTGATTTGTATCGCTTTGATTTACTATGGAACGCTTCTCATAAGTCGGTAGGTTTTTTCTTGATTTACTGTCGCTGGTACACACACGCGCTGGCCACACCGATTCACTTTTATCTGTGTTATCGCAGAAATTTCAAAATAATTCTAGTGCGCGCGCTCGTAACTTTTTTATATATAAATATTGTTTTCGCGAATATTTCGAGTAATTATGAGTATATAATCTGGTTGATTCAAGATTCACGTGGACCGTCCAAGAGACATCTATAATGCGCAATTACAATAGTTTTAGACTCTCGTGATCATATAAAAATATTTTTGAACTACGATATTAGGTGACGATATTTGCAGAGAGTAGAAACGTCGAGTATTTTATTGTATGGTTAGTTTACCCGGAATTTATTAATATTTTCTCCGGCGTATCACGACACGCGCACGTGCATAGGGGATTCGAGACGAGACGTCCCAAAAAAATAAATATTTTACTTCTTCATTAGCTTTATCAACATTGTCCTCGAAACATGTAGATTTTGTATCTAATAAAGCGGTGTCGGTAAGCTAAGTTATTTGAATAGAGTGTTAGTTAAATTAATATAAACCACTACCCGTCTCTTCGTCGGGACCAACACTACACTACTATGTCCACAACTCTATACACAGTAGTGTATAGTGTTGTTAATATAGTAGTGTAGTATTGTGAACATAGTAGTGTAGTGTTGGTCCTGACGAATAGACGGGTACGTCTCGAAACCGGTAGACCTATAATCTGGTAGTGGTTTATACTAATTTTACTAACACTCTGAATGTCTAACCACAAAGTAAGTGCTTTTAATATTAAAAATATATTATTAAACATTAATTCAATATAAATAAAGTTAAAAAAGTACTCTTGCCTTCTTTCCACGACAATATTTAAATGCTGATACATTAAATATTTACAAAAAGCAGAGATGTTTCCGGCCCGCCATAATAAAAATTTAAATATCTTACATCCATTACAAGCTAAGAGATTTCATTAATATTCCGCGTAGGGGATGGCCGGGCGGCGCGTGACTTTTTACAAATTCCTGCGAGCATGCCGAGGGAATCCAGCCTTTACATTGGAAAAAAAGGTCTACGCGACCGCAGATACAGAAAAAACAGATTCGCTTCCATTTGTTTTAGAAAGAAATTGCTTCCATTTGTGGTGATCGGGGGCTGCGCCGGACTCTAGCCGTACGCAGCAACCGTTTCGACCAATCAAGCGCAAAATAAGCGTCCGTACGCCACAGCGACGACCATTCTGTCGACGATCGTTGTAACATTATTGTTGTTCGCAACCACAACCTGTATACATTGTTCCATAAATTGCAAATTCAAACACACAATTTCACCCACGCTATCGCTCACGCTATACACACTGAACACCGACTTCTTCCGGCAGGGTAGAAATTCTTCTCGCTTTAAAAACAACCCGCCAAAGAATGGATAAGACTTGTCGTTGGTCTTCTTTGACTTTCTCTGGACTGGAGACTACAATGTAAAATTCATTCGAGCATAATGGTAGAATATGGTATACAGGGTTATTTGTAAAACATTAATAACCTCGCAGGGCTATATTCCTGCCTTGATTATGAGTCGAAAATGTTCAAGCTATTATGACCTAATATCGATAGTTAAGGAGATATGCGACATCAAAGTTTGCATTTTTTTCAATATTTCTGACTTATTTTTTGCAAAACGTTAGACTATCATTACAGTAACTCATATCAATTACGAAAAATTCATTCGTTTCAATACAAGTTAAATAAAATGATAAAAACCACGAAAAAATTCCAATTGGAATGTTCTCCATTTGGAATTCGAAGGTTTTTATTTTTTTATTTGTCTTGTACAAAAGGGAATGAATTTTTTATATTCGATATAAGTTACTGTAATGATAGTCCAACGTTTTACAAAAAATAATTCAGAAATATTGAAAAAAAATTGCCAACTTTGATGTCGCGTATCTCCTTAACTATTGATATTAGGTATTGTGACCTAATAATATAAATATAAGTGGTGTATAACAAAGTTATTATTATTTATTTAATTATAATGTATCACCACCAAGTATTTGCTTCCTTTGAAAATTTAAAAAAAAAAATAACATAATTGTTAAAAAATACGTATTTTTATTGTTGAAAAAACAACTACGATATTTTTAGAGTGCATATTTTATTTAAAAAAATATGTATTTTATATTTATTTATGTAACACTAGGACATAAAACCTTTGAGAGTCAATAAAAAATAAACAATAGATATACTGGAATAAAGTAAGCAAGAAAAATAAATAAAACATTCAATCAGTATATCATAAATGTCTCACAGAAACGAAATTCTATTTTTATGGGAAAGTATGTATGGAAGTCTTTGGGTGTTCATAGGGCTTAAGACCTATCGTTTGGCTGGCTTAAGTGATCACTTTATACAATGTAACGTTCACCATTTCCACCCATGATTTCTATAAAATTTTTGTAAGTTGTATTCACTTAAATTATACGACATGTTCCGCATATGTGTTGCAATAATCCTTAGCGCGACCGGCATCCAAAGCTTTTTCATTCTCCTTAAATAACCACAGATGTCACTTATGAGATATCTATTTACGATTTTTGGATTTTTTTTAGTAATATCCTCTATATGTGTAATGAGATTCTTCCGAATTATTGGCATTACACTAGAATACGTCGGAAATATCATTTCAATTTTTTAAAATCCTTTTTAGACCAGTATTTTCATTCCGAATATATTAAGTTTGTCCAAATTGTTCAGAACACAGTACTGGATGATGTCCCTGGGACAAATTTGGACAAACTCAAAATATTCTGAAAGAAAACGTTGGTTTAGAGGTATATAGAAACCAGATATACTGTAAATATATAAAATACACAGAAAAATGCAATAGTATGTATGTAAATAATTCTGTAAAAATCATAGTGATTACATAATTTTTAGTAAAGATAAATACGTATATATAACCATAATTTTTGGAAAAAATAACGTATTTTTCATTGTGATAACATATTCGTTCAAAAAAACCTACTTTTCATACACAATCTGTAAAAGTAACCCACACCCCTATTGAGGGGTGGCGCCGACAATAATTCTTGTATTCATTCTGTAGGAATTTTGCTCGCGTGGAATTTACTCAGTTGTGACTGGAATTATTTAAGGGATGTAAAGCGCTCAGATTTTCCCGCATCCCCAGAGCGGTATTCTCAGCGTCCGCAAATTAATAAAAATATTTGAGTATCGCTTTTTATTTAATATAAAGCATTATTTACTTTTGTTGTTGCAGAGCGTAGGCACCATGTGCTCCTACTTTTTTATGAGTAATTATTTTTGAAATCTACGCGGAACCTGCGGCCTCTGAAAAACTATATTATTTTTTGATGAGTAACATGTTTATGGGGGTAATTTCGTGAATGCGTCGACGGAAACGCGTAACAGGAAGTAGGAATGAAAAAATTTAACTTTAAATATCCTCGCTATATTTTTGATGTGTTACATATTCACGCTTGGTTCGCTTAATATGCCAATTTCGAATTTATTAATTTTATTCGGCAGATTCAACTTTGACATCAGGCGTTGGAAAAAAATGTCAAATTCGATAAATTGGGGTTATATTGGATTTAGATGTCCAATATCTCGGGATAACTTTGGTTTAGAAAAAAACTGTTCGACAAAAATAATTTAGGTACCTACAACATATACTTTATTGTTTCTGTTAAAAAAAAATTAACCTTAATGAAACGATTTAATAGAAATCTACCTGTTAAGAAAAAATATAAATAAAATCAGCTGTTCATTTATTGTATACTTTTCAAACATGTATGTTTTGGTACCTACCTTTCTTTTTGGCTCGAAACCACTGTTTTGGGTTTTTACACACGATTTTAAGGTTTCTTCTGCGGGATAAATAACTAATTTTAAAAATTTTGATATGTAACATGTTACCGACTTATCGAAACTGCTTTTATATGGTCATTTATGAATTTATTTTCTTATAGTTAATTTTATTTACTTAATGATTTACATGTTTATTTCTTTCTAATTTTTATGTATTTTATTAGAATATTTTTATAAAATTTTTATGTATCTTTTTTGAAAATAAAGACATCCTCCATCGGTAGGGACAGTGAATGGTTTTGTTCTTGCGGCCGCGCCGCCTCGCAACGTCAGTTGAAAAAAAATCTCAACCTGGAGACGATTGAGCAGGACCGATATGGAAGCTTTTGCTCTTAGAACGGTCCTGGGTAAACGTTGGTTGCCATTCACAATACAGCAGATCCAATTAAATAGAGCAGGTGGTAGCAGGTGTAAATAATACTCACTGTTGGATATATTGCTGTTTATTGGGACAGTTTTTAAAGGTTATGATTAGAGAATGCAATCCGGACTATCCGTAATCCGAAAAATCCGGATATCCGCACATTTTTACTAGACCTCCACATCCGGATTTGAAAATTGATTGAATCCGGATTATTTGAATAATAAGAAATTTTAACAAAAAAATCCAAACGAGCGAGTTTGCTGTTCGCGCGTCTCGCGAGTGTCGAGTCTATCGGCTCTGGAGGTCACAAGCGTTGGTCAGAGCGTGCTTCTTCCGCAGCAGGAATTACGTGCAACCGAATTCGCAGCAGGTTAACCGACAGCACTTTGGATGCCTTATTGTTTTTGAGGTCACATTTTATGCCTCAAAAAATGGCATAGTTTCTTTACGTTGTTTTTATGTTGATTTAAGTGAAGTTAAATTAATGTATATTATAGATATCTCACAGAGACGAAACTGTATTAATTATGGGAAAGTAGGTATAGAAGTCATTTGGGTGTAATAGGACTTATGACCTATCTTTTTATGGTTGGCTTAAGTGATCACTTTACACAATTGTAAAATTCGCCATTTCCACCCATGATAGAATATACCATGCTTATTCATTTTTTTGGAAGTTGTATATATGTTCAAATTGCGTGGAAAGCTTTCATATATGAGTAATAAGCACCTTTTCCATGCGGCCTGTACAAAGCCATTTTCATTCCCCTAAATCCCCACAGATGTCGCTAATGAGAAAATCTACATTGATTTTTTACGGAATTTTGAGAGCAATATACATTAATTGATTAATAATGTCTCTATGACATAAATCCAGCACTGTTCTGAAAGATTTGAACAAACTCAAAATATTCTGAAGTTAAATTGTTTTGTTACTTTTGTTTGTGTTTAATAATTTGACAAGGAATCTATTTGTCTTTATTTTTGTTCTTCAGAGTTTCTTTAATTTGTACCTGTTGATCACTTTATTAACGATATTCAGCACGCGAGTCGCAGACTCTTTATTTTAATAAGAATAACATCATAATTATGGTATTTAATTATAATTGTTTGAATAATTTCAAATAACAAAAGAATTTAAAAAAATCATTTGATTCGATTTTCATGAGCTTTTATTTTAATCCATAAAATCCGGATTGGAACAAAATCCGTTGTTAAAAATGTGGATTTTAAAACAGAACGGATTTGAATTCCCTAGTTATGGTTGGGAACAGAAATACTTCTTGTTGGTGCTACAATGACCGTCGATTGGTCGTCACTGTGATGGGCGGGAGCGCGTTTGCCGTATTTTTCCCTGATTGGTCGAAATACTGTTGTTGGGTACGACTAGGTTCCGGGCAGCTCCAGATCACCGCAGATGCATCGCGTGGCTGTCCTTCTGGGGTCTTGACTTTGTCTCATGTCAAACAGAGTACCGGGTCGCTAGTGGACCCCTTGCTCTTCCATCCTGTTGTATTGTGAAGGGATTTCTTTACTTCACGTGTGAATAATTAAAAAGAAAATAGGGGAGGAGTGTTACTGCGAGGGTGGCGCAGGGGTTACTGCGGAGTGGGCGCAGGAGAGGTTCTTTTTATTTTCTGTTCTTATTAAAAACTTCAGCGATGAGACTATTTTTCAGCTACGTTTTCAAAAAATTCTAAGTAATGAGATATGCTAATTTACACAAGTTTGTTACTCTCCCCATTTTCCAATTGAAAAATTCTTGCGTTTTATTCTGCTAAATGGGGCTTTATTTAAATTAACAGTAATATTCTGTCCCTCATGTTCGACATAGAATTACAGTGACATTAGATTAAATAGATAAGGACTCTGATGTTATTTGTAGTACACAAATATCATAGTATTTTCAATAACAAAATGCCAAAATATTTTTTGAACAAAATTATTGCAAATAGTGATGTACATACATATCATACCAGAAATAGCAATAGAATAAGATTGCCATATAAGAAAAAAGTATATATACAGAATTGTCTAAGGTACAGAGGTGTAAAAATATATGATGAGATGCCAGAAAACATGAAGAATATAAATAAGATGAATGAATTTAAAAACAAATGCTATAATTATTGTAAAAATAGTATAGAATTGTAGAGCACAAGATGTATTTTTTATTATAAAATTTAACCATAGATTAGATTAGATGTAAATTTAAATATGTAGGTTATTATAGATAGTATATTAGTAATAGATTTAAAATGTAATGTTAAATACCAGTTAATATACAAATTATAATATTAACTAATTTAAGAAATAAAAAAGAATTAAAAAATTAAAAAAATAGTGAATACTAGATAATAAAGTTATGGCAATGCTCATTAAAAAAGCTCCGCACTCTTATCTCCGGACAGACGTCACCATACGCTCACATAACCATGTGACCGTTCGCGCATGCACATGTCACTCGCGCCCTTGCGTAGGTACTTGTAGATATCACAGTTAAATTATTACGTAGGTATAGGTCAACCACAACCAAAAGACCATTCCCTAGCTTCCGGTAAGAAGAAAACGGGGGAAAGTTGCCTGGCAAGCCCGTATTACAAGCCTCAATACGATATTCCAAATAAATATATATATTTTTTAGTTTATAAAAGGTTACTTACTTACTAGAAAAACTTCTGTTGTGTTCATTTTTTGCATCGTAACAACACACATATTTTTTGCACACATTCTTTTGAATGTCTAGCTATAGATAATTAATGTTTACGATCTTTAGACGTCAAGCTATTTTTCCTTATGTTACAAGGCTGGTGTCTTGTGTGAGTCTCTAACTAATATAAGGGGTGAGAAGCAATTTGGGTAAACGTTTTTGTTATTAATTTTAAGTGGAGATTTTAAAATCAAGATGTGTTTAAAATCAGTATGCTTTCAGATCAGTTATTAATTGTGAAATTGACTTACAATCATATTAAAATACGAAAATATTCACATCAAGTGCATAGTGACACCAGTTTCTAATCGCCTGTAGGAGAAACCCCAGTTCTGAAAATCCGACGCTTAAACGGCGTCTTAGAACAGGTTTAAAACAATGGCTTTCCGATACTGTTGTAAAAGAGATTGTTTCTGTAACTGCCTTCTATTTGTTATTCCGCTTAGATGCATGACTAGATCTGCTTCATCAGTTAAGCAGGGTAGAAACGTGTAGGGGAAGAAGAAATCAGAAAGTGATTATACTATTCTGGTCACTTAATTAAATAAAATAAATAAATAAATATAACTTTATTCTAGAATGTGGGGAGGTTCGTGCAATTCCACACATTCCATATAAAAGTACTTACATACATTAAAATATTATATAAAATAAAAGAGAAATAAGAAAATCATATAAAATAGAGGAGAAAACAAGTAGCAGTATTAAAAGATAAGAAAAAAAGAAAGAAAACAAAAGTATTAGTATAAGTCATAAGTAAGTCATAGAAATATATCGTATTATATCGTATACTAGCGGCTTTAGCGAGCGATGGCAAGTCGATTATGAGGGGCCAGTATCTTTCTCCAGTGTGCATCGATGCTGGATGCTGGAGTAAGGCGGGCTTCCAGGATAAGGATATTTCCGGAGCTGTATATCCTTTCCCTCATCCCTGCCACCCTGGATCTTATGAGGGCTGCAAAGTTGGGAACACGCCCCTCAGTGAACATACCGGAAGCGCTGCAATATCTGGGAAGGCCAAACATCATACGGAATATCAAATATCAAGCAATTTTCGGTACTGATTGTTTATGTTCCACCGGGCTGATACAGAAATACCTTTCACTAGGGACAATCCGATAAATGTAATTGAAGGCCTTTATTCCTTCCTCCCTGCTCTTATCTCAGCTATTTGGGCATTTTCTTAGAATTTCCATTTTCGAGCTTCATCTTCCCCGATCGCAACGAATGCCAGATATATCTAATTCGTGTACAATGAAACCAGAGTGTAATTTAGCGGACAATCAACCAACCATGGGATTGAATCTCCCAAGGAAGAGAGCCTGTAATGCTAAAATACGGCTTTATAATTATTTTGACCCCCACCTCACTTCATGCTTGTCGTTCATCAAACTATAATCTTTTAATAGTTAATTTTCGTCAACAATTTTTGTTGCAAATCATTTTTTTAATTGATTTGTTTGCTAGAATTTTATTATTCAACAAATATTTAAAAAAAATAAAAAAAGAATTGTTTGCTAGAATAAGTCATGGATAGTTAGTTTGCTTCTGTCCTGATGAAGATATAGTCAGTGATGTACAAGATACCCTATACAAAGTATCTGGAATACAAAATACAAGATACTTTAAAATCAAGTATTTTAGATACCAGATACAAATAACTTTCTGGAATGTTAGATACAAAATAGTATTTTCCAAATACTTTTTAAAGATATAATTCTTTTGTAAAAAAACACATTTTATTGAATGTAAGTTTATTTTTTACGTGAATTATTTACGAATAATATATTTTAAGGTATAATTTTTAAGGTTTTAATTTTGACTTAGGAAAAACCAGTTCTTCAAATATTTTATCACTCATTTTTCTTCGATGAGGTCTCATTATAGGTACATCATTGGAAAAAAGTATCTTAGCAATCTTAGTATTTACAAAATACTAAGATAACAAAATAATGTATCTAAATACAAGACACAAGATGAATATTCAAAAAAGTATTTTAGATACAAGATGAAAATACGTATTTTGCATCTTGTATCTGTATTTCAAATACTTGTATCTTAGATAAGTCACATCTCTGGATATAGTAGTATCGAAACCGGTAGGCGTAGAGTTACTAGTTAAGTGGTTAAAACAAAGTTGTTTAAATTAATAATTATATCTAAACACAAAGTTAACGCTACAAACATCAAAAAAATAGATACAAATACTTTTGTAACAATCTCAATATTGTCCAGAATAATAAACATTGCATGCATTGTTCCTCTGTACAATACGTGTACCTCTAGACAGAACAAAATCATATAAAATACATTATTTATTATTTACAATTGTATTTTGTATTAAATACAATGAGAAATGTGGAGATAAGCAGCCTTATATGCAGGGTTATTTGGAAAACATTAATAATCTCGCAGGAGTATATTCCTGTCTTGATTATGAGTCGAAAATGTTCAAGCTATTATGACCTAATATCATAGTTAAGGAGATATGCGACATCAAAATTTGCATTTTTTTTTCAATATCTCTGACTTATTTTTTGCAAAACGTTGGACTATCATTACAGTAACTTATATCGAATATGAAAAAAAAATCATTCCCTTTAATACAAGTCGAATTCCAATTGGAAAATATTCCAATTGAAATTTTTTCAGGGTTTTTATCGTTTTATTTAACTTGTATTGAAACGAATGAATTTTTTGTAATTGATAGGAGTTACTGTAATGATAGTTCAACGTTTTACAAAGTATAAGTCATAAATATTGAAAAAAAATGCAAACTTGGATGCCGCATATCTCCATAACTATTGATATTCGGTCATGATAGCTTGAACATTTTCGACTTATAATCAAGGCAGTAATATATTCCTGCGATGTTATTAATGTTTTCCAAATAACCCTGTATAGACGATCGAACGGAAGGCTTTCTTTTGCTTCAGAAAACAAATTCTTCAGTGATTTATTCCACTAAATTTCCAATTCGACATGCTGTTTGTTCACGGGTTTGAATCGGGACTCGTGCGAAGTCCCGAGGGTGATCTCAAAGTTTATCTCGAGATCTGGATCAAAACACTGGTGTCAACCCGTGTGCGCGGTATTAAGATTTAACGCCACTAATTCTCTCAAACTTCATTCATAGTTATTTCATTTCCAATACACGTGCCTCTGGATCGCTGCCTCCGGCAACGAACCAACTCTTTTAATTTGTTTAAAATTAAAAGGTAAAGGTTAATTAATTTACTGGAATTACTCTGGGGCGGGGGTGGATGGTATCCGATTTCAGGGATGAATTGAATTAAGTCATTTGTCTTGTTTGCTTAATCCTTTGTGATAATTGAATTTATTCGATAAGGCTATCGCAATATTTGCGCAGCCTTCAGCTTCCCAAATGTCGCTGTCCAGAGACTCGGGCAAAGCTTGGTGACAAGGACGAAAAGGTGAAAAGTCACTGGAAGGTATTAAAATACAGTGTGCAGTCTCAAAATATCTCTAACTATATTATTAGTATCTCACGGGTGTTGTTTACCTTTACGTAATAATATAATATTAGGTTGATAATATATCCACTATTTTTTGAAGTTATTACTTCTTTTAGCCCATTGAGAGATCTTTTTATCGTTTCTTCTCCATCCTACTCCTCGCACCGACCTTTTAGTATTAGTAAGTAGTACTTAGAGCCTCCAATCAGGATATTCGAAACTCGAATACATTCGCCTGTTTTTAAGTATTCGTTATTAGAAGTATTCGCTCATATTTATATTATAAGATTTTTAATATTTTCCCAAACGAAATAAACGGTTACGAACCCTGAAAGTCATTTGCAATGGGCTATGTAATGAAGTCGAACATCAAAGATGTAAACGCCGTAAATTGTCGGACGTCTTTTGCATTTGCCTTTTTTGAAAGTCATGCTTATCTTTATAGTTTTATTACAATAAGCACTTACGGTTATGGTCAACGATGGAGTCGACTTTTTCATAAATACTTGAGCCGACAAACAAGAAGTTATATACAAAAAAAAATTAAAAACTTGCTCGTGGGGTGTGAGATAAGTGATGAAGTAATATAAACATATCTAAAATTTTGACAGTTATCGAGAGAATATTGACTTATGTGTATCTAATTTTTTATTGTTTTTATATATGTATATTTACAAAATTGAAATAGGTATATTTTTTCTGTTTTTTTGTTTTTAATTTGTTTTTCCAAATTCAACATTATTTTTCAATATATTTTTTGTTGTTCTTTTATAACATATATTTTTAAAAATTAAATTAAATAAATTTTTTGCAATTATTATGTTTTTTATAATATATAGAATGTATTAATCTGTATTTATCATCCATAGTAAATTATTCCTTAAAAATTTTACGAATACATTCGAATATTCGAATAGTTGGAATCACGAATATTTGGAGGTTCTAAGTACTGAAAATGATGGAAAACGTTCTAATCGTTATTTATTTATTTATTTATTGATAATAAACGCCCTAGTGGGCTTTTACAGTACAAGAAAATTAAAAGGATTTTATTTTTATTTATACCTAACATAAAACACGTTTTACAGCAGATAATTATAAAAATAATAATATAAATAGAACATATTTAAGATAAATGAACAATATAAACAAATAGTGAAAGTAAAAAAGTTATAATTTTTTAATATATTTTTTAAAATTCACAAGAAAATTTAGAAAACTTATTATCAGCTTTACTTTACTTTGCTTTCTTATGTTTCTTGTGTTCGTATTTAATTGATTAAAAATATCTAATCCAAACCCACTATAGTTTCAGTATTATATTTCATGTTATATGTTTTTCATTGTTAGTAAACCATTAATATTAATTAAATACATAAAAACTACCGATAATTACGCATCAACCTACTTACAAGGCTAATATGAATGGAGATAAATAAATCACTTCACAGTTACCAATCACGTAATTGAATTCCCGTCACACATTCACAATCACAGTTCACTCAGCGCCACAGCGTGTTATAAACCAGTTGCATAAATAAACGTCCAGATTTTAGTCAAAGTTGGACATCACCTAAGGCAGTGGTTCCCAAAGTTGACAAGACCGCGACCCACCACAAAAAAAAATATTTTTCGGGACCCACTTTCTGCCTCACATTTTTCCAATTTATATTGTAACCATAAAAAAGACTGTCCAATTAAGAAAAAAAGAAAAACGTCCAAATGTAATCGAAATTTTTAATTACGAAAAATGTTAATACGTGATATTTTAATGGAAAGGATGAATTTGTTGCCTCTTTTTTGTCATAACAGCATTAGCCATGACTTCAATTTTAGTAATTTTTAATCGCAGTGAATTCGATACGTCCATTTTAATTCTGTATTTAGTTTTAACAGAAACCATGGCAGAAAATTCCACTTCACAAAAGGATGAGGTAGTGAAGGGGAGCAGGACTTTCATGCCTTCGTTAGACAAGCAGGGATAAGTGTCAGCAACTGAAAGCCAGAATTTTCCTAATTGCTTAAGATTAAAAGTATTTTTCAGCGACGTATCTTTTGATAAATCAATAAGCTCTTCACTTTCTTTTGTTGACATTTAAGTCGGTATGTTGTCTTGAAATGGATTTTACATCCAGTTTATCCTGTTGAACATTTTTATCTATTTTTCGAAGTTGGCGTTAAAGTTATTTTTAAACTCTGTTAAATGAGTGAAAATTGCAGATACTAGATTGATATCTCGATGCAATTCGTTATCCATAACAAACACGACACGACCCAGACAAGACGTGTTTATTGATTAAAATATATAGTAAAATACTTAGTCAAATACATTTACATAATTACCACTTTGTATCAATTTTGGGTTCGGATTACGGAGGCTACGTAGATCGTTGTCTTAGAATGTATTCTATAATTATTATTCCTAGAGCCATTTATCAGTGTAATTGATTGTAATTGAATAAATGCAAATCCCTGCCATCCACGTTACAACATTTACCTTAATAAGCGTTTATCTTAACGGTAGGTATGTCTTCCTTCTTAATTGATTGACCCTATTATTTTTATTGATTATCACCGCTTGGTCGCGCTTCGCGTAATCCTCGCGCCCTTAAAATCAACGGCCCATATAACAAGGGTCACCACTCCGTTTTTAGAGTCGGAGATCTCTGCTGTTGCTGATGATGTAAAAGTCGCGATGGTGTGACAAAATTTATTTTTGATTACAAATACAAGTTATAGAAATACAATGGTGTACAAAGATATGAGTATGATCGGCGAGGGCTTCCGCCGTATAAGTGAGCCACTGAGAAGTGAGATGCTCTGCTCTGCTGGCGAGGGTTTATATACCTGTTTCTAACAAAGAAAACGTAATTGTTTTGATTTTATTTACTCGGCGGCGCATGTAATATTTTATCTACGAGGCAGAAGGGAAGTCCGCCGTTTCTCGTGTCCCCTAATACTTTTGCCTTTGTACTCGGTCATTGGTCCGGCTTACATTATTGTCCGTTTGCCGTCTTCAGCGTTCTTGACTCGACCTTCGTATCGAGGGCGACAGCCTGCCGTGCTTGGGTGTCCGCGTATGCGGTACCTCCTTACACGTGTATGTGCGTCTTTTGCCACGACATAATTGCTTATACAATCATATACATTATCTCGCGGAGAGTATTGCGGAGGCATCTTGAATTATATTTCGTCATGGGTGTGGAAAACATCTGTGTTCTCTCCCCCTCGCGCGTCTTCCAGTACGTCCCGCGCTTTCTAGAGCGTTCGTTCCTATTGTCCCTCGAAGACAATAGTAAGTTTATTGCGGAGACTTTCGAAAATGTTATTTTCTTTTCTAGAATGTATTTTAAAACATTTGGCGATGACTTTATTTTAGAGCTCCGCTTTCTAATTCATGGTTCGCGCTGTTTTCGAGGGTCGCTGGAACGGACCCATTGTCTGCCCTGCTCTCGACGAGCGGTGTTGTGACTGCGACCCGCCTAATATCCGCTCGCGACCCATAGTTTGGGCAACACTGACCTGAGGGATGGGGCGCCGCCCGACTCCCCCCGCGCGGCTGTCAAGCGGCCGTCCGAAAATACCCCTATAAATGTGTAATGACGCAGGCCCACTTTGCGGGGTTTGTGACGTTCATAACCCGACACACTCGGACCGACAATTACACGAATTAATATCAGCCTCACTGAATACCGTCCCAACCAGCCACATCGCTGCGACACAATACGCGACATTTTGTACAAAGTTTGATGGATTATAAACCCTTTGCGAGGCAACTATTTTTATCTATTTTTTAACAAATAGACCGTAAACATGTCGTCATTGGCGTCTGACAGATGGTCCTAGAGTGCCTATATGATAAAAGAAATATTATAAATAAGTAGCGGCTAAGCGTTGAGTTGTTAAAAAATTCGGTGTATCTCGCCTTAAAGCGACTCAACTGTTAAGTAATGTATGTAGAATAGTACTACACATTAAATTACAAGTGCAAGTTTTTAGAAGCCATTTTCTCAGTTACATGTTTTTGGGTCGGACGCTTTCAGAAGAGCTACGTCCAATTAAGACTATATATTAAAGACTCAAAAAATAATTTAGATAATCTATAATTATTCTGTGTATAGTTTTCTGGGATATTCTGCCGTGTATATGTGACCTCTCTGGCCAACGTCTCGGATCCCATTGCAGGGTCCATCATCAGGGCTGATGTGATGAGTGTGTGTTGAAGTGTAGGTTAAGTATTGCCTTGCAATACCGTACCGAAGTCAGGGTGTCTCCAAGTTTGTGTTATGTTAAGTACTGGATTGCAGTACCGTGTCGAAAGCAGGGTGTGTGTGTCTTGATGTAGTGTGTTGATGTAGGATGTCGGACTGTGCGGATCGTCGATTTGATTTCTTCTGGAATGGGATCCTGCAATTCAATGGGATCCGAAACGTTGGCCAGAGAGGTCACATATACACGTCAGAATGTCCCAGAAAACTATACACAGAAGATTCTGAACGGCCGTGAAAACCTAAGGACATTTTTAATCTATAATTCATCTCAATTATTTTTTGAATAATTTAAATGGAATATTCTTGGGCCGCGCTCGAACTCGTTAGGAGTGTCTCGTTGCGTCGCGTCTCCTGTCATCACTCTGAAGCAGCGACGCTCCTCAGAGACACGTGAAGCGTGAAGTTGCTCCAATGGTTATTGGACAGACGGGAGGCGGAGGATGGGGGTGAGGACGTCATGCATCTTCCAGTTAACAGGGTGGTCGTCAAAACTGACTTCGCGGTATTAAATGTACTACGCAGCGCCAGTACTACAAAGTTAACTGAATTGCGCTGACATCACCGTGCCTAGTTAAATCTTAACAAATAAACTAACTGAGAGTCAACTTACCTAAATCGTTGTTGACGAGTAGCTTAAATTACTGAAATACATTCCTGTTTTATTTTTATTTTATTGTATTTTTTTTTCATAAAATTCTTAATTGAAAATAAAAATATTACATACATTTTACATTGAATATTACATTTTTTTATCCATGTTTTACTTTCCCCAGTAAAGTAATACTTGTGTTTGGGGATAGGAGTATGATACATAAGAGCATGAATGAATAAGTATATAAATATAAGTGAATAATGGAACAGTGTAGAGGAGAGATACAAACATCATTATCATATTTTTTTAAATTATGTATATTCTATTTGTTTTATGTGTTTCTTGAATTTCATGTAGTGTTCTTCAATTCTAATATTCATTGGTAAGTTATTGAATGTTTTGGTTGAACTATGCCTGTCTCACTAGAGAAATCTGTGTCAAGACAGGCAAAATTAACAATATTTACTACAATTTTTTCATAAATAACATAGCACACAAATAAACCATTTTATATTTTATATTATACATTAGTATATAATAAGTATGCAGGTAGTAAAATAAGAGTGCAAGAAAAAAAAATATTTTAAAAGCAATAGTATAGAAAAAAGCAACGGATTACGAAATGAGTAAATAGATAATAATTGTGTCCTGGTACATACATAGTTATATATAAAAATATGGTAACAGTAAGTATAAGCCAGAAAAATAGTAAATAGTGTAAAAAAAACAGCCGATCATAAAAAAACGAGGAGCAAGGTACGCGTAGCAAGTCATTAATATCATTGTTTAAGGATTCTTCAATAGTGTAGTCTTCTTAATTATTATTGAGTGTGTTGCTTGGATATGCAACCAGATACATGTCGAAAGTGTTTGAAAAAAACTGTTGCAGCTGCTCTTGGAATTTTTATGTAAACCATATAACTGCGTTCGTGAAAGTCTTACACTCGTATCAAAAATGCATTATTTTCTATTTAACAATGTCCGTCATTGATTTCATCCCTTATATTTTGCTAAAGAATGTTCTTTGTTCGGAAAACCATATGAAAGGCAGCAAACGCCCTACACGGGCATGTCAGTCTCCCAACGACCCCCGGCGTAGGCCGGAGGCTCTCGCCCTTCGACTATCTATCATTGTCTTTGTAATCGTACTCATTTATAATTTGTAACTGTTTTACCAAGATAATAAAATCGTCAAGTAGTCTACGACTTAGGAGATTTCCCGTCACATGACGGGGGTGAGCAGAAAAGGCAATATCTCCAAAGTACATCCCCAAAATTTATTACACAAGTTTGTATCTTTTGAAGGCTGACATTACCCGCCATTCAAATTTGTCATTTAAATTTGGTCGGGCATGTTAAAGCAAGCAGGCGCAATAAAAATAATGATACGGAAAGTTTTTATATTAAATTCATAATGGGTATAAATTCTTTAGCTTTTGTGGAGGTAGAATGACTCAGGTAGGGGTAATCGAGGGGATTACAATGATGACAGCGAATACGGCATTGCTTGATATAATCAGACTCATGGAATTTTAGACTTCTGTTACTTAATAGCGGTAATTTAAATGCCAGTTAGATAGGCGACTGCTGCTCGCCAACCGCGGCGTTTCGCAATTGTGTTGGTACTTTGGAAAAGTTTATGTAGATGGTGACAGTCACCAAGATGGAGTGAGAGGAAGATATCTTCCGGTGTTCACGTACGTGTCGCGATGTATGTAAGGGTGTAGGAAAATGTGCAAGCGAGCAAGAAAGGCACAAGGTAGTATGAATATTGTCACGGGATCGCGGCGACGAGAGACAAATGAAACATGAAAAATCAAAGAAAGTTTTTTATTATTAATATTTAAAGCATTAACTTTGTGGTTAGACATTATAACAGATTGTTAGTTAACTTTGTAAAAACCACTACAAGATTTTAGGTCTACCGGTTTCGAGACGTACCCGTCTCTTCGTCAGGACCAACACTACATTCACAACACTACACACCTCAACCATAGTATTGTTACACTTCCACCAATAATTGTTAGTCTTGTCAGGGACAAACATGCACTGATTAGCCTAATGAACCATCAGGGATCTACCTAAAGAGAGTTAGAGGGGGCGGGGTCTAAAGTGGGCGTTACCCCATATTTTGTGAACATTAAATTGAACAAAGGGCTGTATGGAAAATTAATTTGGTTGTTAATTTTTTTTTTTTAAATAGAGATGCGAGCACGGAATACGTGTCACATCAATATTCTTACTATTTTCAAACTAAGCTAAACGCTTGTGCTATGAAAATAGGACTAACTTGCTAGTCTGGGCTGAGATTCGAACCCGCGACCTTTGGATCACGAGGCGAGTGTCCCAACCACAAGACCAACCAACCATTAGGGGTGCTCTATTATTTACCGCCTCCCTAATGTAAAAAAATTCTAAATTATTCAATTTTAAACCTTTATTATTAGTGTTTAATATTTTTACCCCTGTTTTTGCGTCAAATTTATGATCATTTTCTATGAGGTGGTTGACAAATTCAGAAAAATTGTTGTTATTAAGACGGTAGATCCCTGATGGTTCATTAGGCTAATCAGTGCATGTTTGTCACTGACAAGACTAACACGCACGTGATCAATTATTGGTGGAAGTGTAACAATACTATGGTTGAGGTGTGTAGTGTTGTGAATGTAGTGGTGTAGTGTTGGTCCTGACGAAGAGACGGGTACGTCTCGAAACCGGTAGACCTAAAAAACGGTTTTTACAAAGTTAACTAACAATCTTTTAGAAAGTTTTTTATTTTATTTTATTTATCACCGAAGGTCACTAAACACTAACTTTACTGGAGCACTTTTCTTTAAATCACATTAATTTTGCACTACCAAATAGTTTACCGAATATCAACACACGTACACGGTACTAAGATTTGCTTCATCGTTTTTCATTCCGTGGACTCGACCAATAAATCTCGTAATATTTTTTATTTCGTTTAAGTTACGACGTATTTATTCCGTTATACGCCGTTCGTGTATCCGTACCGCATAGCTGTAATTTGTCGAATTTCCGTATCCCATTAATTTATCTTTCAAGAAATAATCACACACCGCCGTTGCTTATGCATAACGAAATAATAACGGCCGCCCTAACGGCTAACGACCTCTGAATATATAAATGGCTCGGCAAGGTAAACGCATTATTGCATGAGAACAAATTGTGATATTTCCCGAAGCCAAAAATACCCCGTGCAGTCTCCTAAGGGTTTCACTGTAGAAATCTATCGGGAGTTTCAAAAACATTGTGTTCTAACATTAACACATAGCGAGTGTGGTTAAGAAGGCTAACTCTATCTTGTATTTAGTGAGAAGATCATTCCAACATCTGACAGTACCACTATTCACAACTATTTATAAGACATATGTGAGGCCTCTCCTCGAATATGCCTCTCAGATCAGGAATCCATATTTTGTTAAAGATATAGTTTTACTGGAAAATGTTCAGAGACGAACCACAAAATTGCCCTTGGGTCTTAAAAACCTGGAATATGCGGAAAGGCTGAGAGTATTGAAACTGCCCACTCCTCAGGAGCGACGAGCAAGAGGTGACCTCATCGAGACATTCAAGATTCTATCGGGCTACTACAATACTCCTAATATGACAGATATGTTTGCATTTAACACTAATGTGGGCCTTCGAGGACATCACCTGAAGTTGAACAAGTCTCGGTTCTCGTGTAACCCAAGAAAGCATGCATTAAGCAATAGAGTGGTCAATATGTGGAACAGTTTGCCCGAGGATGTTGTGTCTGCAGCCAGTGTCAACCAATTTAAGAATAGGCTGGATATTCAAATGAGAGACAGTGATATGGGCCTATCAGCTTAAGCTGCCTGCCCATTATCAATAATAATAATAATAATAATAATTTGACATCTCACAATTAAAAATATCAATTGAGCAGCGACAGAAATTAAACTCAAAATTTAAAGAAGCTAAATATGGAATTATTTATTCGAATAATTATTATTTGTTACTCACTTGCATTTTTTATCAATGATCCACACTTTTTTCAGACACTTATTATTAAAAATTAATTTATTAATGCCTTTATA
>JADDOH010012165.1:0-56890 GCA_016648135.1 Agrypnia vestita
AAAATACCCCTCCGTCCCATGGTTTCAAAACTATGATATTAGGACACAAATAAGAAAGTATTGACACAAATACACGGGCTCTGGCTTGGTTGACCTAGGAACAAACCATATCTATGTCGAGAAGTGAAACTCACTCTACAACATAATTAGTTATAATAACATTAGTTAGTTAGCTATTAACATGTTTTTGAATATCTTAAATTTTACAGTTAATTATTTGTAAGGGTCATCCGACCAGTTGATAACCCGTAAAATAAATAAATAAAAAATTGTTTGAATATTTCCGACTCATAATTTAGGAAACTACCTGTAAAGTATTGTAGACCAGCTCTGAGAGAGCCTTTGTCCGAAATCGGGATTTCCGCCATATTTTGCCATATTCTCGAGGGTTGAAATTTTTTTGTAGAAAAACGTTGATTATGACAGAATATTTGAAGACCCCATGGCAAGAAGTTGTTAACTAACATTTTTGTCAAAAATGAGTTAATAAGCCGCTTAACTAAATATTGTACGCTCTTTCCATTGGAAATAAATTTAAAACTTAAAAATAATTAGAACATGTTCAAATCATAGGGATGAACATGTTAACTACACTTTTTCATAAAAATCGAATCAGTTACTAATGGGAAGAACATGTTATCTTCAATAATAACATGTTCATGCAATCATTCTGAAATTAACACACCTTTTAATTTGATTGGAATATTTATGGTTAGTATAAATTTTACTCTGGCAGTACTGTCATACATTTGTTTTTATTTGAAGACTATTATGATATGTACTTATATATTATTTTTCAATAATTTTAAATGGTACATACCATGTTTTGTATTATTAATTAACATGCCAGGTATTTTGTAATTTTGGATAATCATAATAATAAAAACGGATAGCATTTGAAGGGTTGTTTGACGTTCGTGTTTTACCAATTTTAAAAAGGTGATATTCTATTAAAAATGAGTTCCAGAGGCGAAAAAAATGGTTGATAACTACATTTTTTTAGGGATAATTAGTATATTTTTATTTTTTTGTGCATAAATGCGTTTTTTTACGCTGTAAACACTTTTTTGATATTTTAGTGACATAAATCAATAAAAATTAATCTTGACTTAGCAATAAAACATATTTTTCAAAGGCAAAATGCAAATGTCTAATTATCTCAAAATGACTTGTATATAATAAAATTAATCACATACAAACATAGGTAGACGAATAAGAATGAGAATAAAAATGGAATATAAACTGTAAAAATAAAAAGGTCAAATGCTAAAAAATGCATGAAAATTGTTTTTGTTTTTAAACGATTCCATAAATTTCAACTTTGAGATTTAACTCAAAGTATAAAACAATTGTGTATTCAGGAAAAAATGTTTGAACCACTTTGAATGAATTGAGCTTAAAGAGATATCTTTTTATCTAAAAAAATTCAAAATTATACAAGCAATCTATTATTTATAATAAAATGATTATTTTTTTTAGTTAATGCCTTAGAAGTAGGTAATGAAATAGCACTTTATACCACTTCTCCGGGATTTGGCAATCAAGAATGAATGGAATTAATTCTTATAGTTGATGTTTTGAATTATCAAAATACAAGGGAATGCACCGACAAAATATTTTTTTTTTCTGAGATGGTCAGGCAACTAATCATTATTTTTCTGGTCCACTTAAACCCATGACTTTTTTTTCTGGTAAACATGTACCAGGGAATGTTAAATTTCAGTTACGGCGGAGGAGTTACACTGGAACGGACATGACACGGCTATTTTGTTTTCCTTTTTTCAAAAATTTTCAAATAAAATAATCGTTGAATGCATATTTTATTATGTGCAATTAATTTTTAAAAATAATTTATCACTTGTAAAAAATCGCCAAATTTTTATATTAATTTCAGGCTCCCAGGGTGGTGTAACCCCTAAGTCCATCATGTCATCTTTTTCTACAATTCACACCAAGTCAGTCAGAAGATACGACTTGATCTTGACTGTCATCTCTATTAGAATGCCTTTTTTTTGTACAGATTTGTGATCATTTTGACCGAAACTAGCGAAGCCAGATAAACTAAAATAATCCACGGCTCTGTGATACAAATACATTTCATCTGACGTCACATATTGGGGGAAGAAGCAACTTTAATTATTGGTTTCGCCTAAGTTTGGCAGCCAAAATGCTCACGATTTATATTTGTTTAATTTTGAGAAACTATTTGCCAATTACTGCTGAAAACCCGTCCTAGGACGGCGTTTAAGCGTAGCTGTTCAGAACTAAGAGTAGCTTGTTGGTCTTGTGGTTAGGACTCTCGCTTCGTGATTCAAACGTCGCGGGTTTGAACATCACTCCAGACCAGCAAGTAAGTCCTATTTTATAGCACAAGCATTTAGTACAAAATAGTAAGAACATTGATGTGACACGTATTCCGTGTTCGCATCTCCATTTATTAAAAAAAACTGGATCTTCTTATATAAAATCAAACCACAGCACTGCAAACCCATTTGTATTAACCATCTGCATGAATGGAAGGATATTTCTAAAAGAAGAAGCTCATGATTATTTAAATAGCAAAATACGTCATTCTTTATGTAAGAATGTCCATCACTATCAAGACGCTACACTATATGGCGCTGTTTTCACAGCCTTAGCTCGCGATCGAAATTTTTTAAACATAATAATTTCTTTTTATATCTGTGGCATTAGTCCGTAACTTCCTGGAATTGGAACGCGTGGACGGTAGTGCGGTGACTAGACAACCTAGTCACCATCGCTTCTCGTGGCCCGTCAAAAATATATTATATTTATTTATTTTATTTATAGAAATAAAACGGATACAGTTACAAATATGGACAAAAATAGTATATCTGTATAATGTACGATACGATAAGTAATAGAGTCCAGGCATATTTCACATAGACATTGGGCAGAAAAAAACACTAAAAAAAAGGAAAAAAAGGAAACACTAAAAAAATTCTGGCATGCAAGAAATGGAATTGAAGTTTAATACTATAATAGTTGGGAGTGCCTGAAAGAATTAGGTGTTTTCGCGGAGTGCACACTAGGAGTGGAAAACATAAGCTAGTGTTGTTGTAGTCAGAATAGGTTTAGGTTTTTATAGGATTGTCCAAATAAATGTGTCTTAAGTTGTTTTTTGAACTGTGGTAAGCTGTCTGTTTGTCTCAGTTTATTAGTTTGTTCCATAATTTTGGTCCAGCCACCGCGAAAGCACGATCACCGAAATTAGTTTTGTGGACGCGATTTACTTCAGCTAACCTATTTGTATTAGATGTGGATGCTGAGCGAAGTGTTAGTTGTCTGTTATTTGCGGAGAATGGAATGCAGAAGTCGGTTATGTATTGAGGGGCCATGTTGTGAACAGCCTTAAATATTGTAAGGCAAAACTTATATTCAATCCTCTCTGGACATCTAAGCCAGTGAAGGTTTTGAAGATGGCTTGAGATGTGCGCGAACTTTGAAACGCCGGTAATGAGTCTTAAATAATGTTCTTCTAAAGTGATATTACAAGGGATTCGGACTTGCTATTCCGTGAGAGCTCGTGTATTGCATACTTTAATAATGTGAATTTACAGTTAAGATTATATCGCCAGTAACATCCAAATAGTTTGAATTTTTTTTACTTTTTCACAATTACACATGGTTTCATAGTCGCGTGTGTGTAAGCATTCATACATAATTACGTAAAAGGGTGTTGACTACTTTTCTATGAATATTTGGATAGCTACTGTAGATTAGTTTTTTTTTAGCATTTATGATGAGATTGGTGTCATGTGAGCAGTGTGTTGTTGTAATGTTTTTGTTGTAGGGATTGTTTCGCGATTTGAACGTTTTAATATAATGTGATAGCGGTGTGATATATTCTGATAATTTTGTTAAAATTTTTTTTTTTGCCTTTTTAAACATTTCATTAGTTTACTTATACATATACCTATACATACACGCAAATGATGCAGTATTTTAAGTTTTTTAATAGTAATAAATATAATGCCCCCTACCAGCATGATCCAGCGTATTGATTGTCTATTTTTTAACACTTTTTTAGTACGATTTCAAATCTTTTTTTTATAGTCACTTTTTATTTATTAAATTATTTAACCAGTTTTTGTTGATTGCTCCATTTATTTTATTTTACTTTCTATTTACATTATTTTATATAATTTTTCCGAGCAATAAATATTTAATGATTCTGTGTACATAATTTTTATATTTGCTGTCTCGCAGACTTAATATTCGGTATATTTGTTAGAGGCATACATCTCAAACAATCAAAAAATATATGTGAAACTGTAATTGCTGCGAATGTAACCTAGGTTACATATTTATTTGATACTAGCTGTTAGTACCTGGCGTTGCGCGGGTTTAGGATTTAGCTAAAAATAAAAATAAGTAAATAAATAATAAAAATTATAATTTATCGAAATAAACTTTGTCTACACCACTTTTTTATAGAAAAAAAAATCAAATTCCCAAACACCATTAAGGCTAATAATGACCGAAGTACCCAAATTTAGATTTTGACTTGCCAGACCTTACTTGGTAGTAAGCTTCCGATACGAACAGACGTGCTCGCACTGCCTCTCGTGACGGAAATTTATTAACAAGGCACCCTGAAGATGCCTGTTGTGATTCAGGCGAAACGTCGGTTGACGAATGGTCCTTCTGAGGACCAGGTTTTAATGCGGGTTACCCCCAAAGAAATTAATACTAACATATATATATGTATGTCTTAAATCGAAGGCTTTCACGGGTACAAGATACTTTAGTTCTAACTAACTACTTTGGGGGCAACCCGCGTCAAATTCTGGTCGTCAGGACGTTTCGAACAAATCTCACTGCTGATCTTCAGGGCGCCTTATCGATGAGCTTCTTCTCCGAAAAGCGCACAACCGTTCGGGTAGAACATAAAAAAAATTGTTTTTATTTCCATACGTGTGATTATGAATTTCTACAAACTTACCTCTGAAACAATAAACATAGTGCACATTAATTGTGTATATATATACAAACATAATCATAAATACACACATACATACACATTACACACGTATTTATGTATGTAAACATTATATGGGATGTGAATTTTTTTTTAATTTTGCTCACATTGCTAGACGATCGTCTTCATGGAGTAATAATACATTTTTGGCGCTTAATTGTAAGATTTCTGGTACATAAAATTTGCTGAATATTTTTATACAGGGATATTTGTAAAACTTTAATAACCTCGCAGGACTATATTCCTACCTTGATTATGAGTCAAAAATGTTCAAGCTATTATGACCTAATATCAATAGTTATGGAGATATGCGACATCAAAGTGTGCATTTTTTTTTCAATATTTCTGACTTATTTTTTGTAAAACGTTGGATTATCATTACAGTAACTCATATCGATTACGAAAAATTCATTCGTTTCAATACAAGTTAAATGAAATGATAAAAACCCTGAAAAAATTCCAATTGGAATGTTTTCCAATTGGAATTCGAAGGTTTTTATTTTTTTATTTGACTTGTATTAAAGGGAATGAATTTTTCATATTCGATATGAGTTACTGTAATGATAGTCCAACGCTTTACAAAAAATAAGTCAGAAATATTGAAAAAAAAATGCAAACTTTGACGTCGCATATTTCCTTAACTGTTGATATTAGGTCATAATAGCTTGAACATTTTCGACTCATAATCAAGGCAGGAATATAGTCCTGCGAGGTTATTAATGTTTTACAAATAACCCTGTATATTGCGGATTCAAATAATTAACGTGAACATCGCCGATCTATGGTGATGGTATTAATTTGTATGAAAACGTAACGAAGAGCAGACGTGACAAACGCACGTAACACGGGGTTGAGTATTCACCTCGAAGGCACGTAAAGCTCCACCGGTGTAGGTAAATAACCATTTGTACATCGAAGGGTCCGGTGTTTAATTAAAACTCGGTTTTTAAGGCTGCTCTATCGCTCATATAACCTTTTCAGTAGAACCTTTTATTTGCACGTATTTTCGTAATATACAGACCAAATGGAATACTTTGATCGATAAGGGAAACAAATATTTCTAAAACAATAATAAGTTGGTGTTATTAATAACTAACTCCCTAATTTTTAAAAACGCTTTGTGTAAACCGCTATTTTGTTAAGTTATCGACATGTTTCTGGCCCAATGGTCCCTTCATCAGGATACAATGTATATGCAACCTGGCCATACAGGGAGGATAAACTGTGCGACTTTTTGGAGTACTCAATTCGCTACATAAGAACCTAAGTTCACCATGAAAGTCGAGAGAGACAGCCTGCCGCCTTTTATGTTCTTTTTTAATTTTTAAATTTTTTACAAATACATTTTTTTTACAAGATAGAGCTAGTTACTTATGATGGACTAGCTGTGCCCGCGCGCCTTCACACGCGTAAATTTTTAGTAGACTTTATCGAATGTACAGGAACCTTCTAGACACACCGACACATTCCGCCACTCAGTTTAGAACCTTACAGAACTTTAGGGAATTTTCTAGAGCCTTCTCCTTCCAGAAATTTTTAGAGCTGGTTTTTCCGGAACCTTCTAGACTCACCGACACAGTCGGCGTGCTTATTTGAAACAATCTGAAGCATTTGCGGCGTTTCCATAACAAAAAAATGGTAGAAAGCACATTTTCGTCACCCATTCCCACCCACGCACAGCTACCCCCTCCAAACTCGCATATATTCATAAGATGTGACACCAAGGGCTATCCACCACCATAACCACCAGTGGGTGGTTGTGGAAACACGGGTTTCTTTATATATATATATTTTTCTCTGCTACATGAGTTACTTATACTCGTGTGTAGGAGGAGATGTACAGAGAATTATATGATAAAATGTACAAATGTATAATAATAAGTAAGTAATAGGTACATATATAATAAAATAAAAATTTAATTATTTCTGAAGGTATTTTTTCAGGTTTTTTTTATAATGCCTCATAATTTTCCGCAGACCTCATTTCAACAGGTAATTAATTGAACCATTTCACACCTCTGAATGTGTAGTGATGCTGAGCAGTTGTGGTATGTATCACAGGGATATGTAGTTTACCAAGTGTTACATTTCTGCTACTCTTTGGGTCAGCTCGTTATCACTGTCTTTTTGTCTTTTGATTTTTTTGTGTCTTCTTTGATGTCTTCTTCTTATTTTATCAGATCATTGATTTGTATTGACAAGTCAGTCCTTGTCTTGTGACGAGGACGTCCAGCTCTCTCTCTACTCAGAAACTGTAAGATAATTTTATATTCGTCATTCCGTTGCCCTGTTTTAATTGCAGAGAAGGTTAAATAATTACTTTCATCGATATTTAAATATAGCCATTTATTAATTACTTGCAGTCATTATTTTAACTAATCATCACACCATTTCCTCGCAGGGGTTGGCAGAGAGGATAAAGCACCACACCGCCAGTCCTGACACAGTTTAACTGTAAATTGTTGCGAATATTTTATTCGAACCGTATGTTTTTACGAGAAACGGTTCTCGACGTTTCGTTGAATGCTTATTCAACGTCACCAGGAGGACGACCTTTACCCGCAGAGGTAGAGGGAGGACTGATTACTGCTTTCGAGGGCGTAAATTATATGCACTTTATTGTGGAGTGTTCACTTCTTCTACAATAGAGGTCGCCAGTCGCAGTATGTACTAGTTACGTCGGCAGACTTTACCGCGACGTCACTCAAGGGTTGAACCATTAGAACAGGGCGCCAAATACTTGATAGTGTGTAACTGTCATCTCTATTGAAATTGGGATGTTTGTATATATCAATGGACTCCCTCACTAATCTGGGTATAAGGTGCGGTTCTGTTGATAAGATTTTCGTCTTGTCAAATCTGATGAAGTGACACAGATTCCCTTTGGATGCATGTTCGCAGATTGCCGATATATTTTTAATTGCTCCAATATGTTCCTTCAATCGTGTGGCGATATTGCGTTTGGTTTGTCATATGAAGACCATATGTATAACAACCTTAACTCTTTAATAACCTGACACAGTTCTTGCCTCATTCTCATTCATCCATTTTATTCGACGGCCTCTTTGTTGTTGATGTTTCTATCAGGTCCATTATTGAAGGTGAAATTTCAGGATGCAGCGAAACGCGCGCGCATCATGCAACGGGAGTATTTTCACACCACAAAGTCACGACTCACCAATCAAAAGCTAAGATGGCGCTTTTCAGAGTGATGTTTATCCAATAGCAACTCTCATAAATGACGCCATCAAGTTTGAAAACGGTGTAATGAAAATTGCGTATACTCCAAGCTCTGTTATTGTTTTATATTTTCTCATGAAGTTATTAAGCATTAATATTTTTTTAACTTTTTTACTAGCGTAACTGTCATTTATGGCAATTTTAGTTTATGTTGCGCATGCGCATTATGTCCAGCTATGTTCCAACGCAAGGTACACAACACAATACGTATTTTTTTAAGTGTGCCAAAGAACTATGTTTTTTATATAAATTGACAGATGGGTCATTCTCTTTTTTGTTGTAGTTTAACTATCGCTGTCTATTTTCGTGACGTAGTGGTATTTGAAAATGTTAATTTTTGTTTTGTTTAATAATGCAGATTTGACGTTACCTTCTCATAATAATACGACCTCAAAAGTTTAAGAAACTGTAAAGAAGCGAGGTTTTAATTGAGTTTAATAAATAATAAAAAATACATTTGTGTTGTAACAGATTTGTTTATTATCCTTGGGATTTTGTACCAAAGAAGACAATAAAAAAGAGAATGTCTCAGATATCTATTAGTAAAACATAAACTAATTTAGATGCTTGTTATAAATAAGGTGTTAGTATATCTGTAAACACCTATTAAAAGTTGATACTTTAGCCCACAAAAGCAGATAAAATTAATCGTGATATCAAGTAGAGACGGGTCGTTCAAGAATGAACTCTTCGGAATTAACTGTATATATATATCATAATAATAACTCACTTAATTAATATTGCAATTTCGTTTCCTTGATTAATTTGTAATAACCTTGTTTTGTTGTAAAAGTAGAGAAGGATTGAAAATAAACAGTCTCTCCTCCCCTTACATCAGTCTTGTGTAATGAACGATTATGAATGAACAGTTCACTCTTGAATGAACGACACGATGAACGATAGTTCATTCAACTGAACGAAACTTCCGATCACAAATATCAAGAAAAACAAAGGTAATGTTGTGTAAACTCTGATAACGTCAGTCCTTACCTACGTGTCAGAATTCTGAACTCTTGATAAAGAAAGATGAAGGAACGCTAGACGTACATAAAAGGAGGGAGGAGAATTTTCGGAACTGTTAGGGGAAATGGAGACGTAAGCTTTATAACCAAGAACTTTACGACCGGTATGATAAGCCAAAAGTTACAAAATTAGGAAATTAACTTCGATGGCTAAGTCGTGTAGATCGTAAAAAATAATGCGCGCTTCTCATTAATAAACGAAGCATATGAGAAGAGAAGACTAACGAAATGAAGATATTTTGTAAAAGCCAGGGTAAATAAGAAAGGAAGAAAATGTCTATAATTAAAATAAAGCTCAGAAAATGTATGTTGAGTTAATTTTGTATAGGATAAGATTGGAGACCGACCGAAACTAGATTTTCAGCCGAAACGAAACCAAAACTGAAACTTATTTAGGCATGTTAAAATTTAAATTATACCCTAAAATATCTAGATATATTATCTTGGCCTGATACAACTATACTTATTTCAGTGAAATCAATGAATAGGGACCCACTACTTTCCCAGGGCCGTTCTATGAGCCGACGGCTCCCATATCGGCCCTACTCTTGCGTCGTCAGGTTGACATTTTTATCTTATTTAAAGCCATCCCCGTGCGGCGCCGTGTAAAGGGCGAACGCCGCAAGGTTCTGGCTGCAAAGACCCATTCATTTTCCCCTCTACCAAAACTGTCTTTATTCAATCAAATCATAAAATACAAAAAGCATACATATACAATGACAAAGTAAATTAGTACAGCAGCATAAAATATCAGAAAAACAATAGTAAAGAGAAAGAAAACAGGTTAAATACAAAGGCAAAATAATAGCAAAATAGCAGCATAGACTATCAGAAAAAAAGTAGTAAAGAGAAAGAAAAAAGAACCGGATTTTAGTGAAATCAGTGAAATTTTAATAATCGTATACAAGATGTCATAATAGCAATCTTAATACTACAAACTGTAATTTCGGCTAAGTGAAAGTTTCGGCCAATTTTCGGCCGAAACTGAAACCAAAACATGGGTCGATCACTAGTTAAAATTGATGAATATTGTATGTAAATATTAGAGCAAACGCACCACGCGCACGCACGCGTTTATTCATTAGTCTCTTTGTAGACAGTGGACCCATGGGGTTCAGATTTGATTTCCGCCTTTTAGTCTGATCCCAGTTTTGTCCTTCTCTATTATGGAGTATGTCCTTTACCCTGACGTCTCCCCACTGTCCTCCTTTCTACCCAAATTCTATATATACTCTCTTAACATGATCTATTGTTATATTTTTAACGAACATTCTTTTTTATGTTTGCTATATGGTATCTTACTGATTTTTTCTTTTACTTCACGCTTTTCTTTTTCTTTCTTTGGTAATTTATAATAAAGTGTGTTATGTAGTGGAAGTACAGTGAATGGACTATTGCAGGTCTCTTCGGGTCGCGTCACCTTTTACACGATGTGACATGAATATGGCATTTAGAGAATTTTTTTTAACCTGGCAATGTATGAGAAGAACCGATATGGGAGCTTTCACTTATAAAACGATCTTGGGAATACGGTGTGTGTCCAATCACTTGTTATTATATGATAGATTATTCATTTATATCAGAATTTATATGATAGATTGCATTTTTTTAGGGCAATAACTTAGATAGAACCTTTGTTCTTATATAAAAGTAATAAACTGAACATTATTTACAATAATTAAGAAAATATAGGCATTAATCCACAGGCCGCGGCAAAAAAAACGTTTTTAATGTTCTACGGCAAAGAGACGTGTGTTAAATATTTGTATGTAAGCATAATATGTTTTTTATACGTATAAAGTTTACTTAATTATATAGAATCCGTACGTAGGAAATTAAGAAATATTTTATATTTATAATGTTATAATGTTTCAAACATGCAGTAATTTTGATGATTTTCAAATCTTGTTTAATCATATAAAAATATGATTTCAAACGATATATTGTATCTATATTCGCACTTTGAGTCTTTATTCACTATTGAAAAGCTACATTTTTTATTAAAAACACGTTAATTATTATTTTAAAATAAAAATTCTAAAGTATGAAAAACGACATACTATACGTCAAAATGCCATTCATATGCCGCCTGGTCGCGGCAGAGGTCAGACATGTTTATGTGGCCGAATATTCCCCCTCATTTATTTCACTATTAATCGTACTTCTACGCCAAATTTGATATTTATATTGATTATTATTATATAATACGCTCAAAAGCAATTGATATCTCCCATATATTAAGGTTTTATATGGATTTTCGAACGGTTTCATCCTTTTTACACTTTGAACATGCGTCACATGTCAGTTTCACTATTAGCCCAATTTCAACAACAAAGTCCAGAATCTCATTTAGATAAGTCAAAATACGCACTGTACGCGCCGTGGGCATGCGCGTTGGTAATTATTTTTCGTTTATATTACGGTATACATTAAGATTTGAAAAGTATTTCAGAATTATTAATATGTTTTTTAAATTCTATACAGTAAGTAATAATTTGACGTAAATAAAATACAGGAGTTTGTCCAAAGTTTAAATAATACATTTTGATATACGCAGTACGCACGTGGGGCTAGGTAATTGTTTTGTATTGTCATATTACGATATGCATTGATTTAAAAAGGAGTTCAGAATTATTAATATGATTCTTAAATTATTTACGGAAAATAATAAGTCGACTCAAATAATATAAGATCATTTATCAAAAGTTAAATAAGTAAATATTTTGACAGATGAAGTACTTCTGTGAGGATGCCTGACGCCGACGAAAGCGAAGAATATATGACGATCTCTTTCTATCAAAACCTTACTGTTTTAGCAACGTTACCATAAATATGTGACGAAAGTGCAAGTTTTATTCGATTTATGCTCAGATGACATCTCAGGCACGGCTTGAAAGTACATGATCTATCCACGTAATTTGATAGATTCGCATATTTACGAAACGGCTGTCCAGCCTTAACAGTTTGTCTTCAACGATTGAACGTTAGCAAAATCAGTCATTTGGATAAGAACATAGTTAATCTCAACATATTTACTTTATAATTCAATAAAAATTGCCCAATTAAATACTTATTTGGTGAATTTCATATTAAAATTAAATCCGGCGTATATGATGGACCACCCTATACACCAGGTGGTTTACGAGAAAATATTCCAAATTTCCTTCTCCAAGGATCACAACGTTTTACAATCCAAATAACAGCACGACAAAAAATAATTGTGTTGGAATTCATTTCGATGAAATCCAATATAATAGAAATATCAGATAACACAAATGATGATATTATTTTACGCGTAGTATTTATCGTTTGGATGCGAAAAGGACAACTCAAATATATCGGTAACATAGGAAGATATGTTTCAGTTCTCGGAACGAACAGAAATGTACAAAAACATTTTTGAATAAATACGATATGAAGAGAAACAGTTCATTAAAATTATTTCACAAAATGATGAAAGCAATGCATAATAATTGTATAACATTTCTGATATTTGTTTATTTGTGGGTAAGCAGCTTGTGGGCTGATATACCCCAGGATTTCTACAATGTTATTTAAATATCAATTGAACAGTACTAGAAAAAAACGTTTCAATACAATTACATACATATTAAAAAAAAACAGAGAGAAAAGAGGAAAAAATGGAGACTACTATAACAGAAGAAAAATAAAAGACTAAAAAGAATACATCATCATCATCATCATTCTTGGCACTACAATCCTTGGTGGGTCTTGGCCTCCTCAATAATTTTCCTCCATTCATCTCGGTCTAGTGTCAGCTCTCTCCAGTTTCGAAGCTCTAAGGCAGCGATATCTTTGAGGACGTTGTCACTGTCGAGTGATCTGTTTCTAAAAATTTGTCTAGTCTTTTTCGAAGATATCCACTGTGGTTGCTTCAATGACGTTTCTTGGAAGCTTATTCCAGCTATCAACCACACGGTTTTGATAAGAAGTTCTTCCTTGGAATTGTCGAAAATGCTGCACGATTCGGTTTCAGTTGGTGACCTCTGAGATTATTGGTGTTAAGGTGGTATATTATGTTCGTCAATTCTGGGCTGTTCTACTTGTCAGTTAGAATCTTGTATGTCTCAATCAGATCACCTCGCTCACGTCTCTGTTTCAATGTTGGCAATTTTAGTATCCTTAATCTTTCTTCATAGGATTTCTTCTTGAGGCATTTAACATGGTAGTTCTTCTTTGTACATTCTCAAGGAGGTCTATATCCTTAATGAATATGGGTTCCATATCTAGAATCCACACTCCAATACCGGTCTAATGTATGAATTGTACAATTGGATGAACATGCCTGTATTTATTTCATGGAAAGACTTTTTGATGAGGTACAACATTGAATTAGCTTTCTTTGTAATTGTAGTTATATGCTCACTCCATTCGAGGTCATGTGATACTGTTATGACAAGATCTTTTTGTTTCTTTACTAATTTTAGTTGTGTTTGCCCCAATTTATAAGACTGTTGAAGATTGTTTTTACTAACACGCATAACCGTGCATTTGTCTGTGTTGAGGTTGAGAGGCCTTTTTATAGTCCATTGCATTATCTGTTCTAAGTCCTCATGAAGGTTGTGGTTATTACTGATTTGATTTGATTGCCGTTTTGTTAGTATTGCAGATAATATTGGAACCGGATTTTTTTTTATGATTCTTAGACTGACTGGACTAAAGCGTAATATAGTGTTTTTATATTAATAAATACATATATGAGTTTTCTTATTCTTTCTACAGTTTAATTGACTTGTATTTTCCATTTAATATTTGAATCAATGTTTAATATTTTTGGTTGAGAAATTATTTTTGTCATGTGCTGTCCCGTACTAATCTGTGATGTGCACAGCTGGTGGAAATAATAATGTCGCCAGGGTTATAATGAAATGAAAAAAAAAAATTACCTTTTAAATGATGTTGTTTATGATGCAGCATTGCTATTTTTTTGTGTAATTGAGAGCAGTTTTCAAGATTCATTTTTTTTTTAACCAAAGTTAAAAATTAATTTTTTCAAAAAATCCTATGCTTCATCATAGAAAATGTTTTTAAATTGATTTTGAGGTATTTTATCCATCAGCTTGAAAAAAAGAGTTTCGAGAAAGAGGGCAAAAGAATAATAAAATCCTTTTGAAAATTCACTTACTATTCACTTACTATTAAATTAAATTACTACAACTCAGCCAATTTACAGAATTTTTGAATGAGTGATGAATCAAATTGTTTTTTAAAGTTTAATCTGCAAGATTAAGTAAAAACAATCAATTATTCATAATTGTTAAAATGGATTTCCACAAAGTAAATGTCACCACATTCAATTACTTAAAAACAAACATTTTTGGAAAATTTCAAGGTGGGTAGGTGGTGCAGCCCCAAGATCGTCCAGGTTTTACTTTCAAAAAGTACTATCCTCCAGATTTAGGGGTTTTAAATTAATTTTTATATGTAATCAGAGTCAATAGATGTTTTGTGGCAGCCTAATGTCACGTTCTGATCAGCGTTTCCTAAAAAATCGTTAAATTCTTCTGGAGTTCTCGTTTCTTACAAGGTAGCCAGCTCACCCCTTTCTCCATGATCCCACAACAGTCCATATTTTGGACTGTGGTAGGTAAAAGTAGACGGTTGATGTAAAGATTTAAGAAAGTTCTAAAGATGGCCTACCTCACATAACTTTATCATATTTGTGAATGCGTCGGAGTTATGTGGAGTAGCGCGCGCGTCACTGGTGACGTCGCCAGGGTCAATGGGACAATGAAGAAGCCGTGAAGCCGCGCGCACTCCTTGCCCACCGAGCGTGTTCATACGCACCTTGTGTCACGATCATATTGCCGACGGGAAGGATCATCATTAGTATTACTTTTTAAGAATAAATAGATAGACATAATAATTTCTCGGGTCACAATGATTTACTCCCTTTATTTCAATTATATAACTAACAGTAATATAGTGCTAGCGACTGGTGGAAATCTGACAAGTGTCATAAGGTTGACACCCCTTTTTAACTCTTGATTGAACCAACGATGACGACACCAATAGCTCCATCCATTGACTATGAACGACGAAATTAATAAGGAATCAGTTACCGACTGAATGATGATATTTTATGTCCTCCAATCAGAAGACAGAAAAATGAGCTTACGGTCCAATTATGCGAATTCCCGCGATCTGTCAATTTATGCAATTATACTTAGTTATTGAACTAAAATAGTATTATAACCTTTCGAGTAAATGTATATTGTCATGTAATAGATATCAGCGATAAATGCCCTATTCCCTGCGAATCAAATAAAATTATATAAAAACAGATTTATAGTTAAGAACACGACGTGTTCGTAAAATTAAATTATATGTTCGTTTGTCAGAATACTAAATACACAAAGTAACATTTATCTGTTAGTTATATTTCAAATATTGTGAATTACGATATCATATCTCGCAAACGTCTAGAAATAAGCTTCGTGGGTTTAAATGTCGCGTCAGTAAAATTTCAGAATATAGAAATGTTGACATATTATGACAGATTCATTTTGAGGTTTGATTTAACAGAAATATCACACAGACGTAAAGGTTTTCGTCCTCTGCTTATTTTTGAGTGGTTAGATAAATGTCAGCTATTTTCAGCATAAAAATATTAAATCTGAAACAATGAAATTATACGTTGATCGGTAAATAGGTCTACGATATTTTAATCATATGTTTTTGAACACGGATTGTAGAATGGAAAAGTTATTGAGAAATGGATTTTGTATAGGTTTTTCGAGAGGGCAATGAAAGGAAGCATGCTCTCATCTTATTTTCCTCCGGATACAGGTAAATGGACCGGTTCTTCCCTTATCAAAAGGGCGCTACGTCTCACTGTATTCATCTGGTTCACTTTGTACCTTATCTAAAGGATTTGTACTGTCACGTACACGAAAATTCTCACAGGTCAGCACTGTCAAACAGACAAAATTAAAAATTTCCAAAATCAAGCAATATTGTGTCAAAGTCATAGAAACAAGATTTTAGGAGAGCACAATGGAAAGGTATAGGAAAAGGTGGATGTGTTCATTAGGGTTTTAATGTTTTAAGGAAATTTTTACATTTTGCATCAGAATAATTACATCGTTATGTATTACCCTAGCTACCCTTATTACCCAGCTTATTACTCCCTTTCTTTTAACTCGTAGCGTCTGCTTGTCTACCTGCCGAAAAAACTTTGGATCGATTTTTCACCCTTTTCCCATGATCCAATCGAGCTAAAACTTTGCAAGCAGACTCATGGCAATGGTAAAAATGATCTACAAAATTTTCGTTTAAATTTTTTTAAATAATTATACTCGCAGTATAATTTTGGATTTTTCGAAATTTTAATGATTTATATATTGTTTAATTTTTCGAACCATTTGTGCACAACCCACTATGGAAAAATATTCAATAGTGGGTTGTGTATAAATTTTGTCTGAATGTTTATTATATTTGAATTAATATTAACATTTTTCCTTATTTCAAGTATTTCTAAATTATTAAATATTTTTCCACTTTAAATTCCATCCCCCTCAGATGACATTCCTAATAATAAACACCTCTAACCCCCCCCCCACCCCTCATCCACCCCTCATCATCCTCTTTTTCACCGTAACACACTTGCATAGTTTAACTTTTACAATTTTTAGTACACAAACAATACTGGTGAAGAGAACATTGTTCTCGAAACATGTAGATTGTATAATCAAATAAAATGGTGGAAACAAAGTATTTGTGTTTTATTTTAATAGTAATGTCACCAAAAAGTTCAAGCCTTCATACAGAAGAAAAAATATTATTCGAACAATTCATTTTTTTTCATTTGAGTGACATGTTTTTTATTCGAGTCACCTCCTCAAATCTTTTCTAAACTTTTCTGAAGTTTACTTTTTTATAATGTCTTATTGAAAAATGCAGACGTCGCCTCGACTGAATTCCAAAACATATTGGAGACAGAGTATCACGGAGCTGAAAGTTTCTAGGACGAACGCCGCATGAGTAATGGAACGTATTGAACTAGATTTCAGTTTCAATTTCAGCTTTCCGCAGAAACTTCTGATTTCTTACATTTTCTCATTTCTCTGCTTTGTTGAAAATGTTTTGTATTGTAATTTTAGCATATAATTTTACTTACTAAAACTAATCACCTAACTGTCGCGCCGTTTCCCTGGAGGGGTAGGCAGAGAGGATAAGGCGCCACACTCGCCAGTCCTGACACAATTCTTGTCTCATTCTCATTCATGAATTTTATCGTACAGCCTCTTATTATTGAGGCTTGTATCAGGACCGTCCTCCAGTATTGAAAGAGAAATTTAAGGATGCAACGAAAGGCGTGAGCATCATGCAACGGGAATATTTTCACACCACAAATTCACCACTCAAAAACTAAGATGGCGGTTTTCAGAGTGATATCGTCATGATCGTAGAATAATGACGGATGTGCAAAAAATTCCATATTGACTTTTTTGTATCATTAAAAAGTGAAAAAAAGAATTCATCTAATGGTATATAAATAGTGTATTTTTTTTTATTAATTTAACCGTCGTTATACGAAGTCGATATAACGACAGTTTTGATTTGCGATAGTAAAACAATGCAGCATGTGTAAAAACGTCGTTGTACTGCGCTGACTGTATTTGAGGTTTTAAAGGTATCCACCTTGAATAACTAACCCAAGTTTCAAAGGAAAATCTTTTGTAGTTATCGAGCTATGACATAAAGTGTTTTTATGTAAATAAAACTGCTCTCCTGCAAACTTGAGAAAAATCATATGTGCCGTTGTTCTACAATTTTGACGATATTTGACCAATAGCAATTTTATTCTCATAATTTCGTAACATATTCATATACTCTCATTTTTACCTAGTGTTTTATTTTCATCTTTATCGATACCGAAATCACCAATTTGAAATCAAACAGACTTCAAAGGCACTGATAATAATCTCTTGGCTGCTTGATGGACGCCATACCATTTTGCTATTCCCACTATAGACTAACTAACTAACTGACTAACCATCACGCCGTTTTCCCGCAGGGGTAGGCAGAGAGGATACTTTTGTTTCGGCTACGTTCATACATCTTCTCATGCAAGCTCTACGATTATTGAAGCTTTTAACAGGGCCATCCTCTAATACTGGTAGTATCTGATCATGCCAGGTCTTTCGCGTACGCCCTCTATTTCTGTTGCCTTCAACACTCGCCCTATATATTTTCTTAACCTTACTTTCCTCGCTCATACGTTCTACATCACCAAACCATCTCAGCACTTTTTATTCTGTCTACCACACTACATCCAGCATTACATTTATTTCTAATTTGTTCATTCCTCACTCTATCGACTAACGACTTCTTCACTAATATTGTCGTAATAATCTCATAAAAAATCAGAAAATGTATTATTTTAGAATCAAAAATTGTACTCACCGATATCCACCATCTCTCAAATGCTAAGCGAGTGCTTTCCCATAATACTATTCCCCTAATAGACTGCAATATCGAACTGATCTATAAGATATACGTAATATTTTTTTGTGTGAATAAATAATGGCCTTTGAGATGTGGTGCTACAGGCGCATGGCGAGGATCCATTGGTCAGAACGTATCCGAAACGACGAGGTGTTGAGCAGGGTGGGCGAAAAGAGGCGGCTCCTTAACAGAATCGCCCAGCAACGAGCAATTTGGATAAGCTATAATATAAGGCATCCGGGTCTGCTTTTAACCATCGTCGAGGGAAATGTCGAAGGCAACAATCGTAGAGGCCGCCCAAGACTAAGCTACGTAGACCAGATTATCGGCGACGTGCGCTATAGCACCTACCAAGAAATGAAGAGGCTGGCAGGTGACAGAGAGGAGTGGAGAAGCGAGTGCTTGTTGCAGACCAATCCTAGGATTGCGACCCAAAAAAAATTGATTATATTTCGATGTATTTTAGTGTTAACATCAAATTTTAAAAATCGTTTTGAATTCTATTTGGTAAATAGTTGCATCAATGAATGAATCGTTAAATAAATTTGAAAAAAATGTGCGAGTAGCTTTTTGGTGTTGTGGTCACGACGCTCGCCTAGTGATCTGGTGGTCAGTGGTTCGAGTCCCATTCCGCGACACCAGCAATTTAGTCCTATTTTCGTAGCACAGGCTTTAATCTTAGTTTGAGAATAGTGAGATGATTCTTTAATTTTTTTTTTGTGAATACATAAAAATGTTATAAATATTATCGTTAGACACCTACGACGTATAAAATATGTATGAAAAATATATTAAATGCAGGAGTTGTATGTGGGGTATAAAAGCAAAGGCAGCAGTATCAAAAAAAAAAAATGCAGTCATTGAAAATTACTAATATAAAATGTACTGAATTCGAAATTTTGTAGAAAACATGATTTTGTAAAGAAAAGATACATAAAATTTAGACTTCAGTACATTTTAAATTAGTAATCCTCGGTGACTGCATTCAAAACGTTTTTAATTTTTTGGATATTGCTGCCTTTGCTTTTATACCTCACATATTACGTTACTTGTGTCTGAGACACGCAACACATTTTTTTAAAAATATTTCAAAAGTAATTCTTTGATATCGTATTCTATTACTCTCAAGGGTAGATTTCGGCGTATCGTGTGAATATTATACTGCCTTCCATGAACTAACATTTTTAGAATTACCAGTTCAAATTAATTACAAGTGCGTGCTATAAATTATTGTGTTTTATTTTGAATTTATAATGGAAAAAATATGAACCAATCAAAGTTCTACAAACTTTACAGTCACACGACACTGCGGTTTTAAGAATTAAATTTTTAAATAATATAATAAGCTTTATAGAAATAGTTACTAGGTTCAGAGGGCGCGTGTGAAATCCTTAAATGTCTGAAGTACGTTGCTCTGTCGTTTTTAATTACCCTCTGCAAGATATTGACCCCAGAAAAGTGTCAATGCCTTTCAGTCTCGCTGTTTGCGTCAAAGCCTGGGTGTGTCATGGCGAGATAAAATCATCAAAGGGGATGTTTTAGCCCGCGCTCAGATGTCATCAGCAATATGTTTTTGGGGGTTTTGGTTGAGGATGGTGTATGTGATGTATCTGGAAAAGCTGCTTTTTAGGGTCAAGACCCGTCCTGTGACGGTAAATCTCCAAAGTCGTGAAATGCCTGATGATTTTATTCGCTCGATAAAACAATTACAAGCCATACATAAGTACGATTACAAAGACAGAGATAGATACTCGATGGACTAAGTCCTCCGGCCTACGCCGGGGGTCGCTGTGAGACTGACATGCCCGCTTAGGGTAGTGGCTGCTTAATATATGTTTTGCGAACAAATAACTTTTAGTCTAGCTGTCTGTGTGGATTGCTGACGGTGCGATGGCCTGTATAGACTCGTGTAGACCCTGCTTTGCCTCGATTTGTTTACGCGGCATTCTTGCTACGTTTGTGTGTGTGTGTGGCCTAGATTGGTGGTTATGTATTTATGGTAGGTATGATGCCATAGGTTTCTTTAAAAGACTGGTGGTTTGGGTACTTGTATCTTATGGAAGAAGGCTGTATGTGTAGGATGGTTTGGGCCCGCGTTTCTTTAAGAAGAGGGCTGCATAGCCCAGCACAATCACAGCACAGTGATTCCATGTATATATAGAAACCCTTATGATTTCAGTATGGGTCACGAAAATCATAGTGTTTGCTAAGGATATTTGTAATATGTATTGATTGGTGGATAAATAGGAACATGGAGACCTTCCGTGTTGACAGACCGGCGGGAGGTTTGATCGGGGATAAATCAGAATGAAATATATGAAAGGTTTCAATTTGTAACAAATATAGGCACAATTTAAAAAAATCTATAATGTGTGGATGTTCTTACGATGGAATTGGTGAACGTTGCATTGTGTAGAGTGATCACTTAAGCCAGCTCGCACAGGTTGTATGCTCTGGACCATCGTATTAAAGACTTCCATAGACGTTTCTCATATACCTAAATAAGATTGTCTTAGTGAAACTTCTATAATTTATTTTAATAAAATAAAATAATTATACACATCACAAAATTTTCCCGCAGAGGATTATTAAAGAGGATAGAGCGCTTTACACTTCTATCTAGATTAAAGGGGTAGCGCGGTCGATACTCAGCTTTTATAAAATATTATAAATTTCAAAATAGTTTTGAAAATGCCTAGCATATATTCCGTTACCAATAAAGGTGAAAATTAGACACAAGTTAAGTAAACACGCTAATGGTATCCGCTGAATAAATACCTTCTATATTAAAACGATGTATGAATGAAACTAAACCAATACTGAACAGCATATTCAATAGGCACGATGACAGATTTTGAAATAACATTCTATATTGTAGGTACACGTAATTGCATTTTCATCTAAGCACGTATTTTTAATTTCGCGCAAAAACACCCGCAGCTGTCATTTCGTCTACGTGACGTCAGGTCTCAGTAAACATTGCTTTGTGTCTATGGAAACGGTTCAAAGACACGGTGATGGGTACTGAGGCGTAACGTCATTTGCTCTGACCGGTGTTTCAGTTAAAATGGCGGATTGCACAATTTTATACTTTTATTTTATTAAACTAACTGACTAACTAACTTACCATCACGCCGTTTCCCCGTGGGGGTAGGCAGAGAGGATAGAGCGCCATACTCTTCTGTCCTGACGTACAACTTTCGCTTCGTCTACATTCATACATCTTCGCATGCAAACTCGACGGTTGTTCAGGCTTCTAACAGGACCATCTTCCAGTATCTGGTTAATCTGGTCATGCCACGTCTTCCGTGGTCGCCCTCTCTTTCTGACGCAGTCAACATTTTTATTTTATTGAAAATCTTATTAATCTCAATGTGTATATTAAAACTGGTTCATTTTTTAGAATCCTTTCAAAATATTTTCTTCCCTGAAATCAGTTTTTCTTTAATTCTTTGATACTATCATCACGCCTATTGTACAATATATGGTAATGTGTAAATCATGTTAATAGTGTAAACTTGATTGATCAACCCACGCCTCCTCTGCTGCCGGAAGCGGCTTGAAGGCTTCTCGGTAAACAACTGAAGATCAAAGGAACTTGGTTCATAAGACCCACATTTACCTGCCTTCCCTGAGGTTTAATCCTCATCTAAATAATGACTAAGTATGACATAATTTCATTCCATATCAATGTCGATAAATCAGCTATATACACGCATATACATTCATAAGCCTCTCAGCCGCTACCTAGCTCGCTAGGTATAAAGAAATACCTGTTCTGAGGAAGGTAGCATTTGTTGATTATTTTAATACATTTGATCAATACCTAATATTTTATTTGAAAGCAATTACAGTAACATATGGATAAAATTTATTAAAAAATATAAAAGTGACATGTAAAAAAATGGAGGAAACGTGGATACATAAAATAAATGAGAAGCGGGAATAAAAATATATAAGAGTGATGGATACACGTACACACGTATACATAATAGAAGTAACAAGCTGGAATATAAAATATGTATAAAATAGGAGATAGATAAATCCACAATACATCCACAGAAATACATAATAAATCCACAGACAATCAAAAATACAAATAAATCATAATAAATAAAAGTAACAAACGAGATGAAAATAATTTAAAATATGAGAAAAAGAATTGTATACGGTCTTTTTACAGCTTATATCATACAACATACCTAGCGAGGTAGGTAACGTTAAAGGCCTGCATACAAAAAATTGTATATTGTATTTGTTGCTATCTTATTCATAAACTCTGTAAATATTCTTAACATTAATTATGTTTTGATGCAAGCTGTTATAAAAGTTATTGAGCTAATAAACGCCGATTTATCGGCACTGAAACTGAACTGAACATGTTCCATATTGGTACACAAAAAAAAACAAACAACAAAATGCAGGAAAGAAATTTATAAAAAAATATATGAAAGAAAGAAATAGAACTATGCATACGACCAGTTTCACGGTTTGCCAAGAGGTCTATATTTGGAGGTTATTTTTACCAGAATGCTCATTTATTTTCCGAAAATTATCCAGAGATGAGTTATTTTTAACGATGTTCTTTTCCTTGATAAAATAATTAATTTAAAATCAGATTTCAAAAATTTCTTCTTCTCCATCGTAATATTCTCGGCAGAGCAGCCATACTCAAAACTATCCGGCATGTTCCTATCTTCAGCATTCTTTATGGCTTCCTGAAGTGAGCTATCGGTTGTTAAGGGAGGGCTTGGTAACATCTTAGGATGAATGACATGATTCCGATGGCGCGCTCGTGTTTATTTCTTATAACTAAAATAGCAGAGTAAGATAGTTAAGTTATTTACTGGTATTATATAAATTTAAACGAATATTTTTTTGATATTATATAATTTTTTTATTACATTGTACTACACGTTTCCACGTGGGATCCATCTGAGACAGGAGCATAGCGAGGCCGGCGAAAGGGTTATTAACCTAACTGTCGATGAATTATTAACGCAATATTGCATACCTACGTGATCAAATAACCAACTCGCTTGTCCCGAGTCAGCATTAGTATTGCTTGATTTGCCTAATCAAATTATTTTGTCGATTTGAGACTTTTGCAACGCAGTATAATCTCAAGTTTGCAAATCATCGAAATCGTATTGCGTCTGCCTGAATAGTTTGTGATCTTACGCGAAGACGGGTTCCTTCGACTCTGCCTTCTACCACCAGCCTGTCCAATGCATCATCACGCCTTAGGACATCTCTGAAGTATTTCAGATTTCGCGTTTTTATCGTGGAAGATAGACGTTGCTCATTATTTATTTATTGCAGAACGGAATTTAACTCGTAGCTTCTTCTTCTTGTACTTCTTTTGTTAGATCTTTGATCTGTGTTGACAAGTCCGTACTGGACTCGCGAAGAGGACGTCCAGCTCTCTCTTTGGTGGTCCCCCTGGTGGTCGGCATCCATTGATAACATCGTTACCGATTCTCGCACTAAAGTCTCCTAATATTATCGTTCTTTGAGTCTGTTGGGTGTTGTCTAGCGTTGTTTGTAGTTTATCATAAAAGTCTTCAGTGTCTTCCCTGGGTTTCGTAATATCTGGGGCATATATACTAATAATATTCACTATTTAAGAGTTTAGATTCAGAGGCACCTTTAGTATTCTATCATTAATGTAGTCTATATTGGCTTTGAAATCTTCGTATTTTTGATTCATAGCTATTTTTAAATAATCATACAAATTATTGATGAATAAAACGTTTTGAATATACGAGTACCACAGCATCCTGATTTTGGCAATCCGGGCAGCTGGCTATTAGAATAATGGCTTAATCCCTCACTGGTCAATTTGTTTTTTGTGAAATTTAAACAACAAAACAATTTCACTTATTCGGTATTTTAGTCTAATTTTATTTTTCCGGAATCCGCCCTTATACTTTGCCCGCCCACGTCGAGTGCGCCGCAGATAATACATTTATTTACAGAATTTAGAAATATTCCCTGTATTCCCCAAGGAAGCCTTTTGTTTTTTTATTTTAATTATAATAAATCGCCGGATATAAGCACAGATTTAGTAATCAAATTATAAACAGGGTGGATCGGGCTTAATTAAAAAAATATTATATGTATATTTTTATTTGTACCCTATTACAATTTAATTATTTTTATAACCACTTAACTCAGGGTTATAAAAAAACTAATCATCATCATCTTTGGCGCTACAGCCCATTGGGAGCCTTGGCTTCCTCCAGAATTTTTCGCCATTTCACCCGGTCTATCGCCCTCCTTTTCCAGTTTCAGATCCTCCTCTACGCCATGTATCCATCTTAGCTTCGGTCTTCCCACACTTCTCCCCTGTGGTTGTGTGTTGAAAATCTTTTTTGGGATTCGATAATCCCTCATCTTCTACATCAAAAACACAAACCACCTAACAGCAACCAGTAACTCGTATTCACATAATACTAGACAAGCATTACGAAACCTTGACAAAATACCAAAAACTAAGACAACACATGGACAGAAAAATTTAACAGGCCTAAAATATTTAACATATTTAAAACAGTCTTCCCGAAAATCAGAATATACTCAATTAATAAAATAAAAGCTTTAGCAAACAACTGGCTTACCTCCAAAGGCAGAACAGCAACTGAAAATTTACTTACATAATGTAATTGCATAATAATGTCTATAAATAAAAATATATACCCATATAAATAAATTAATTAAGGAAAATAAAAATAATCTTAAACAAAACTTTAACCCTTTTTACATTAAACAATTATTCTACACATATTTACACTTGGACTTATGACTCACTCAACTTACATTAACACTGCACTTGATACTTTGTAGATACATAATTACTACCTTATGAAAATAAATATTACTGACGAATTCAAAAAAATATTATAATTGTGTTCTATAACGCCACTCTGGGACAGGCGTAGCCTAGTAGAGTGGCATAATCCACAAATTTAACAAAAAAAAGTGTAATTTATCTTATATTTTTATTGTTAAATTAGTATTAAGTACCTTTATTTGTAAACAAGGATTTATTTTGAAATAATGAAATGAAATGAAATAAAGATTTTCTTCCATTCGTTGTACATGTCCCAACTCCCAACCATCTGGGATGTCTTCATGTATTTAACTATGGTGGGCTCATTGTAAAGACTTTCCAGCTGATGGTTATACCTTATCCTCCATATTCCATTTTCACAGAGCGGTCAAAAGATTTCCCTCAACACCTTTCTTTCAAAAACCAGAAGCGCATTTTCATCTCTCTTACTTAGGACCCAGCATTCAACAATGGCCGTAGCAATGTTTTATACAACAGTAATTTTGTGCTTCTTGTTTGCCACTGTAATTCTCCTTTTAATCTCAACACTTGAAGCAAATCTTAAACAAAATATAAGTGTTCTATAAATTAGTTATAAATGTAATTAAATCGAGTAATCACAGTGTGCAGTGTACCTTCAATATTCATCGCGTTTTTTCGTCAAAATTTTTGTTTGGTATTCGCCAAGAAAGTCGATATTCATCCCATCCGCCACGTGAGTGAGCCAGTCAATTAAAAAAAATACTGATCACAGAAAACAACATTGGGTTAGTTCTAAAAAATAAGTGCTGGTGAATCGTCTGGAAATGCTGGTAAACCATCAGCACATCAATCACCAGAATTGATATTACGTGTTGTCGTTATGGAAGGTGACTCCCCTTCGAAACAATAGCCTAATCTCTATACAATAAAAACTTTTAACTGTCTCTTGTTTTTTTTCGTCGAAAAGGTTAAAGGTTCTTGTTCAAATTTTAGTTACTATATTTGTAACCTATATACAGTAGGCCTACAGATTATTTACGCCATGACGACATGAGTTAAATCTCTGCTTTAACGATAAAGCGTTAATAAGAAGTGGTTATTACGTAATTAAAATGTAGTTGCAATGATTTTACAGATCAATATTCTCATAATTTTTTTTGTTGTTAAAGAATATGTCATCATCATTATCATCATCAATGGCTCCACAGCCCATTGTGGGCCTTGGCCTCCTCCAGCATTCCTCTCCATCTTCCTCTATCCTGACATGCACTCCTCCAATCCCTGATGCTTATAGTTTTCACGTCTTGCTGCACTCCACCCAGCCTTCGGAGTTTGGGTCTACCAATGCTGCGTCTACCTTGGGGCTTTGTTTGGAGAATCTTTTTTGGCATTCTCTCTTCGCTCATTCTTTCTACGTGCACTGCCCATCGCAGCCTCCCTATTTTGATAAATTTTATTATATTGGACTCGTAAATTTTGTAGATCTTCTCATTGTATCGTATTCTCCAAAATCCGTTTATCTATGCTGGACCAACTATTTTTCTGAGTATTTTTCTTTCAAATACAAGGAGAGACATTTCATTATTTTTACTCATACCCAGCATTCAGAGCCATAGTTTAATACAGGACACAACAAAGAATATTATGCAGATATAATATATATATATGTTAGTTCTAACTACTTTGGGGGTAACCCGCGTCAAGTTCTGGTCGTCAGGACCAGTCGTCTGCCGACGTTTCGAACAGATCTCACTGTTCATCTTCAGGGCGCCTTGTCGATGAGCTGCTTCTCCAAAAAGCGTACAACCGTTTGGGTCCGGAGCTCACCGTCAAGTGAAAGTTCGAAAAATTCTGCGTCAGGTGTTTGTGGAGGAGTGTATATTGTACCCGTGAAAGCCTTCGATTTGACATATATATATATATATATATATATATCATTTGGGGCTGGGAACAGATTAAACCATCTTAGTTAAGTCCTATGGGAAAAATTTAAAAATCCTTAAATATATACTTAACCCGGGAATCGCCTGGAATGTTCGAAATATTTCTCGTATCTTTTGGGGCAATTTTGGTATATAAGGAGTCATGCGACGCGGGCTCGAGGATTCAGTTTGTGAAAATTAACAAGGCGACATCTCTGAGTGTGAATTCGTGAACCAGCTCGAATACAACACGCGATATTAGTAAGTCAAACTAGTGAAAGTAAAATGTGAATAATACAGAGGAGACCAGGGCGAATTATTTCTACGGGCGAACACCTAACAGTGTTTTTCAAAAGTGATCTTAGGACTCGTGTCCAGGTCTTTCTTTGGTAATAAATTAATCAAAATTTATAGCGTTTTCATTTGTCTCCCAAAGCCAAATCCCGTGACAATACTTTGTTAATAATAATATGGTTTTTACCCAATTAAATGATCATCATGAATAAACTCACAATGTAAACGCCAATTCCATAATTAAAGTTACTTACAATATTATTTTAATTAATTAACCGTCATTTTCATTAAGTTAAGTTAATTTCAATAAGTTATTTCCATATTTGTATTTTAATGATTAAGATCTGAGTTCCAGTATTCCAATTAATTAACCATCGCGTGATAACATTGCGAGTTATTGCGATTCTAGCTTTTCCGATTTTCTGATTATTGAGATGTAAGTTTATAACTAAGGATAAAGAAGGATGAAAGAAGTACACGCTTTAGTTTCACTGTTCTTATAGTATTGGTGGTACAATTCTAGTGGCGTAGCATAGAAGTGTAAAATGTAAGAGATGTGTTTTTAAAACATGTGATAAGTACATGTGTTGGAACAAGTTATTTTGTTATTAAAAAAATTGTATAAATTCCCTGTCCTGTTCTCTCTTTCCCATCCTATATCCATGCATGAAGAAGACTAACAGAACATAAAAATAATTTGATTACCGCCGCGTGAGAAGCAATATTAGAATTAGGCCCCGAGTCGGGATTGCCTTTTCGGGATCCCTCGAAATTAGAATTTTCAATCCCGCGGGATCCCTACGGATCGGGATCCCGAATAATTTTGTGTTTTTTTGTTTGTTTAAAGAGCTGAATAGCAATTAACTACAATGCCTTGCATTTTATATCAGCAATTTTAATAAAATGTTCATTATTAATCATTGCATTAAAGTTTTTGTAGGCGTTTTTCCAAGCATTAATCAGTCAATGTAGTAGAGTAAAAACTATTAAATAGTAGTAGTTTTTATTACTATGTTAGGTTGATAAAATACAGCAAATATTATTCAAAGCTATTTTCATTATTTGAATGTGACATGAATAGTTTTATGTACTTACTAAATATAGATATAGACATATAAAATTAAACATACAAAACATAAAAAATGCTGATCATTCCCGGTAATCTCGTCCGATTTTTCGGTTCGGGATTGATCTCGTAAAATGCCTCGAGATCACGAGGGATCCCGAACTCGCGGGAAGTCACAAGTGCAGTTCAATTCGTAACAGGTACACCGCTTAATAACGCAGGCAACTCTCCCGCTGAAAAACGCAAAGAATATAATTTCAATTTCAATTTCACTTTCAATATCAATTTCAATTTCAATTTCAATTTTAATTTCAATTTCAATTTCAATTTCAATTTCAATTTCAATTTCAATTTCAATTTCAATTTCAATTTCAATTTCAATTTCAATTTCAATTTCAATTTCAATTTCAATTTCAATTTCAATTTCAATTTCATTTTCAATTTCAATTTCAATTTCAATTTCAATTTCAATTTCATTTTCATTTTCAATTTCAATTTCAATTTCAATTTCAATTTCAATCTCAATTTCAATTTCAATTTTATTTTTAATATAACATTTACATAACAAACATATGTTTAATTCGTAAATATTATTAACAAGTGAGATAATATACAAACAACATAATATCAAACGTATATAAATTCATTAATATCAAAGGTGTAGGAGAATCCTGCTTCGGAAAACCTCTTCAGACATATGGAATATATCAATACCCAAAGCGATTTTGTTCAGCATAGCTGTAGCTCTTCCAACAAGCATAACCATCTGCACGTTGGTCCTGTGTATTGATTGGAATGTGAAACAATCTATGCTGATGTATGCTGACGATGTCTAAGGTAAGTATGATATTATAAATATAAACCTTCGCTCGCGAAATAACCGCAACAAAGTTACAAAACGTAATTTTGTACGTGGTTTATTATTAATTAATATATAAATACCTACCGCTAATCAATAACTCAAAGTGATAAATTAATATATTACCGCTTATTCACGAAGGGAATAAACCAAAGTATTTCGGAATTTGTGTCGCAATTTTGTGAAAAGAGGGCTGAAAATCAAGAACCAGCCCAGGAGAAGAAGAAGAGTTATCCAACCTTCAAAGTAAGTGCATGGATTCCTTTCATTATTATTGCTCCCGTTAAACCATACCCAACACACCAACATGAATAATCTTCTTCTTTCTCTTATCTCATTTCCTATTTCATTTGGGGTCGGCTCTCCTTATTCTATTTTTCCACGATTCCCTGTTCTGGGCCATCGCTTCGTCCAACCGGGCATTCTTCAGGTCCTTCTACCACACTACTCCACCATGTGGCTCTGGGTCGACCTCTACCACTTTTTATTTCTTGTATTTTGAGTGCGGAATGCACTACATGATCTTCATGCCTCATTACATGACCATACCATCTCAGTCGCGATTTCTTTACCTTTTATGTAACAGGAGCCACTCTAAAACTACCCCTGATATGCTCATTTCTCCCTCTGTCACATCTCGTTACACCCCCAGAACATCTGAGCATCTTCATTTCAATGGTGTGGAGTTTTAGCTCGTGAACCTTCTTTACAGCCCAGCATTCTGAGCTGGAGATCATTGCGGGTCTTACTGCAGTTTTGTATACAAAACCTTTAATCCTCACAGGTACACGACTGTCACATAAAACTCCAGTAAGCGATCTCCATTTCTGGCATGCTACACGGGTTCTGTGGGTTACGTCAGCGTCAATGTTTGCATCGGCTGTGAGTACTGAGCCAAGGTACTTAAACTCTTTCACTTCAGGTAGTTTCTCCCCATCGATGTGTATGGGCTGATCTGTTTGTATTTTGTTACTGTATACGCATTTCATGTATTCCATTTTGTCCAATGAATAAAAATAATCCAACCAACATGAATAATATTCGTCTAAAAAAATAATTTTGTCTTAAAATGGATATAAATATCACCATGTCATGAGCAACGACTTCACATCTGTTATGGGAGAGATGGTTGTCACAGCGAATCAATATAATCAAAGCCTTACCGAAAGAAATAGTGTTAGAGAGTGATAAAGTGTGATTTAATTGTAAACAATGAATAGAAAAAAGTGAATGAGTTTTTGTACATGGGAAGTATGATTACTAGGAACGACAAGGCTGAGGATGGATATCGCATATCGAGGGTGATCGCAAATAAGGTAAATGGTGCCCTTAATGGCTACTATGGTCAATAGGCTAATAGTCAAAAGATTAGCGGTTGATAACGCACAAGTCCAATTCTATTGTATGAAAATGAATCTGGAATTAGCATAAAGGGAATGAAAGTACAATGAATGCGTTGGAAATACGGTAGTTTAGTTGGTAGGGTGAGAAATGAACAAATTAGAAGTGAATTTTATGGTGGCTGGAGTGCGATAGACAGAATAAAGAAAGGATCACTGAGATGATTTGGTCACGTGAAACGTATCAGAGAGAAGAGGGTGATTAAGATGTACAAAAATAAAAATAAAAACACATGAACATGACCATTGTACAAGAAGAAAAGATGAAATAAGATTACCATTCAGGAAGAAAAAAAGGTCGCAAACTTCTATGGTGTACAGTGAGATGAAATTATATAAGAAATTAGCAGGGGATATTAGGGATGTAAACAATATAACGATTTTAAAGGAAAAATTTAAAAAATACGTGAAATTTACTTTTGATTAAAAATCTATTATAATATCTTAAATTATTGTTTTACCTACTTTAAGAATAAAAAAAATATCCAAAAGTTAATATAAGAACACATCTTTGACGCTTAATATCTCATTTTGATCTAAATATCAGATAATTACTTGTTCTCTCAAGAGCACGATATGATTGTACATATGATCTATTTTAAAATGATTGTATTACAATGTTATAAAATATAAAGTGATACTTTTAAAGAAAACTAATAAATTTATACGAAAACAATTTTGACATTCATTACCATTGCTTTCTGGTCGTTCCTGTGACGTGGGCCCTCCAGATTTTATAGGATTGTTTTTCTTGAGCTGGCTGTGATGAAGGCAAACAAAATGATTTATCCCAAACTCTGGGGCAGGAATAAATCTAATATAGCTTTATGAGTGTTTTTATTACTGCGAAAAAATAATGTAGAGCGAATTTTACTTGGCGGTCGCTTTCTAGAAATATAATTCTTATAACGGCAACGAAATACTGCGAAAATTATTTACCCAATCAAATCATTTTAAAAGTTTTGAAGAAACCAAAAACATTGGGATTTCGTGTAGGCATTGTGAATAATTTACTATTTTTTTAGAAAATTAACGAACTTTGTATAAATTATTGTTTTTTATCGTTTTCTTTTTTAAGAGAGTGGCTTGTCTCTACTTCTCTATTTGTAGGATTGGGATATATTCATTTTTATGTGACATTTTGTGACTGTTTCTTGAGAATTTCTGGAGAACTGAACCATTATTTTTATAAATTATTGCTTAAGTTTGTTAATATTATACTCCTGTATATTAACAAGTATTTTACACTAAAATCTATTACTAATATACTATCCATAATAACCTACATATTTACATTTCCATCTAATTTAAACTATGGTATTATAATCTATAATAAAAAAACCATACATCTTATAATATGATCTAATATGTGGTACAATCTATAATATAGTAAATAATGACTGTTAAACTTTACAATGCTATACTATTTTTACAATAATTATAGCATTTTTTATGAAGCAAATTATATTGTAGAGTAAAATTCGGATATAAATAGGGATATATGGAGTAATATATCAGTCTTCAAATGCGCGTACCAAAGATTTTCTTTCAGTTTTTTCTGGTTTGGGCATATTGAGCGAATGAATGAGGAAAGAATGGTAAGAAAGATATATAATGCAAGTGTTGATGGTGCCAGAAAGAGAGGGCGACCGCGGAAGACGTGGCATGACCAGATTAATCAGATACTGGAAGATGGTCCCGTTAGAAGCCTCAACAACCGGCGAACTTGCATGCGAAGACGTTTGAATGTTGATGAGGCGAGAGTTGTATGTCAGGACAGAAGAGTGTGGCGCTCTATCCTTTCTGCCTATCCCCACGGGGAAACGTGATGGTAAGTAAGTCTATTTATCATGATGGTCTTATCTGCAGCAACGTCTAAATGAATGATCTTAATTAACTGACAGTAGCTCTTTACCAGTGCTGAAATCGCCCTCAGCGGATTTATTCTATCGTAAATGAACAACACCCTAAAGTACTCCTAAAAATATCAAACAAACATAATAATTTCAGAATATTTTGAGTTTGTTCAAAATTTTCTAAGAACACAGTACTGGATTTTTATCCTAGGGGACATCATTAATCAAAATATATTGTAGATGTCTCATAGAACTGAAATTATATTTCTTTATGGGAAAGTAGGTATGGAAGTCTTTGGGTGTTCTTAGGGTTTACGACCGGCTTTCAATTTTTCAAAATTTTAACAAATTCAAAATATTCAAAATATAAAAAAGTGGCCTAAAAAGGAGTTAAAAATTTGAAGTAATATTTCAGGCTTAATCTATTGTAATTTTAATAATTTTAATAATTAAGAATACAATATAAAGGACATTGCTTTAAAAATTCCTATCAAAAAATACAGATACCCCATAAGTGACATCTGTATTTGATTAAGGGAATGAAAAAGCTTTGGAAGCTGGTGCCGCAATATGATAATTATAACACATATATGAAACGGGTGTAAAACCTAAATATATATATACAACTTCCAAAAACTTGATAGATGTGGTATTCTATCAAGGGTGAAAATGGTGAACTTTAGATTGTGTAAACAATTTCTAAAAAAAAAGTTCACCATTTCCATTCTTTACAAAGTTTACACTTAAGCCAGCCGTACGATAGGTCGTAAGCCCTATCGTAAGGCTGCCTTAAGCGCAAGTGGAGTGGAGTAACTTGAACTCGAAATGGAGTGCAAACATCGGCCGTGCAAATGTGGATCAGCGCGGAACGCTATCTATGTTGCCACCACCGCTTTTCCGAAACCCGTCAAAAATATACTATATATATAAAAAATAAATATATTACGACGTGAAGTTCTGTTGCTCCCAACAGAACTCCTCGTCGCCACCAGTTTTGCTCAGTCGGAGAAGAATCGGACTCACCTTACTTCTACAATTCAAACTCAGGGTACTTCCGGTGTCGTGTACGCTGCACTTCAGCTGTCTCTCACTTTAACTTATTTTAAGTTGCAACAGTTCAATGACTAGGGTAATACAACGAAACATTATTTAGATGAAGGGGAATTTATTCAAATGAATTTTAAACAGAAATTAATAATGCCACAGAAGGTGACAATTTTTTATGAAGTATTTTTGGGAATTTTGCACATTGAAACCCTTTTTTTACAATAAATTGAGGTGAAGATTTAATTTACCACGCCTCGACATCAGCGCTAGCGGCCGCGTCATACAAGGATGGAAAAGACAGTGGAACTAAATACTTTTATACTACTGGCGGTGACGCAGCGCGGGTGTCGGTGCGTGGTAATCACATTCTGCAGATTAATGAACATCTGGGCAAAATTTCTATATCACATTTAAAACAATGAAGCTACAATAGTCTGGCACAAACACCGCTTCCGCACGTGCTTAGCAATGTTCCTTTTTTCTAAAACAGCTCGACCTGATGCACATGTTCTTGTATTTACGGAGTCAGATAACACGCAGCTCGCTCCAGGCGTGATGTGAAATTGATTATTAGAGAGAATTGGAATACCAGGCAAGTCGTGGTCTTCATTTTGCTGGCCTCGCATCTGAAGCAGGATTGCTCCCTTATGGGTCCAGAGAACAACCCCGCCCCGAGGCTTTGGGCTGCCGATGCAGATGATTACTGGAACATCACCTCTGCAGCTGCCCCCCAGGCGTTGCAATGGATTCACCTTTCACTCCATGCTGCGTCACCTGGCCGTGGCGCGAAGCGCTCCCGTGGAAAAACCCTCTATTAAGACGAAAGACATTATTAACAACCAATCTGTAATTTCACATGTTATCTTTATGCCACTTCAAATTGCGTCTCTCGGAATGAGCTTACCTATTAACACGAGGGTTCACAGAAAGGTTCACATCTTGCGTGCTGAAGTGTTAGATTTCGAATGCGCCATTTTGTAATATCGTCCCCGCCGTTCGCGACCGCTGTGAAACTATCTGCAGTAGACCAAAGACATTATTTTTTCCATAGAGTATTTGCGGTACCTACGCGGTTATAAATCAATTTTTGGTGCAGATAGTTGGTGCGGGGATCGATAAATTCATTTCTTTAGAGGTTTCGCGAAGAGGTGTGACGAACAGAGGTTGCTACGTCACAGTATATATAATAAGAAATAAATAAATGAAATTACACAAATATCGAATAATAAAACTGAAAAATTAAATGCTGGAACCTGGATTCGAACCACGGACCTCTGTCTTACTAATAAAAGCTAAGCTATACTGTAACAATGTTACAAAAATTGAAACGTAACTCTGACGTTTTTACAATTTAAACCTATCTGTGAAATTTGCGGACCAATTTGACAACTTTCGTCACGTCAAGCGTTATTTTGAGCGCAAGTAGGCTTTGAAATCCGGGGGTAGTTTTTTAACCTTTCCAACAGTTCAAATTGAATACAAAAAATATTCCAGTGGGAAATTATTTCTTTTTTGTACAGATTAATGATTTGTCTTTGTTTTCCAACACTTCTGATATTTTATAACCCTTTTTTCGTTATGTCCGAAAAGTATTGCCCTTTTTGTAAATGTCCTTTAAGGGCTCGTTGATCCGCTGTCTGAAACTTTTGTTAAGTTTTAATGTTGATGTAAAAATAAATACACTGAAAATTAAAAAATAAAAGGTTTTTCATTATATTTGACTCATTGAATGTGACTGAATTTAAAGAAAATCAGAATTTAATCAAAGTGACAGATATTGAAAAAAAAAAATTTTTACTCCCTTTATATTAACTCGTGGTGTCTGCTTGCTTGCTTGCCGGCTTGCCGTCAAAAAAAACTTTGGATCAATTTTTGACCCTTTTCCCGTGATCCAATCGAGCTGAAACTTGGCAAGTAGACTCGTGGCGACGGTCAAAAAGATCTGTCAAATTTTCGTAAAAAAATTAATAATTATAGTATAATTTCGGATTTTTAGAAATTTTATTGGTTTTTTCAAATTGGAATCATTAGAAAAGTTTGATTAGCAACGGCGGCCCGATAACGTCGCGGAATATTTTCTAAATTTGAATTACTCCGTCGGTATACATAATAGGTACTTCACTACGAATGTCGAAAATCTAAATTGACTGACAAATATTTTTAGAATTTAATCTTCAAAGCATTAAGTGTCTTATTAAAGCTCAAAACATCTGACATTTTAGAAATATATTAAATTACTGTAAGTTTAGTGTTATGTCATATGTTTTAATTCGTCTTTAATTGTTGTTATATTTTACAAAGAAAGGGAGTATAATAAAAACTCGTGGCGTCTGCTTGCTTGACGAAAAAACTTTGGATCAATTTTTAACCCTTTTCCCGTGATCCAATCGAGCTGAAACTTCGCAAGCAGACTCGTGGCGACGATCAGGAAGATATATCAAATTTTCGTTAAAAAAAATTAATTAATTTTTGGATTTTTCAAATTTTTAATGGTTTTTTCATACAATTTACTTAGTTGTATGAAAATATTTCAACGCGTCTGGTAGGTACGGAAACTGATTATAGTATAATTTTGGATTTTTGGAAATTTTTTATAACTCCCTTTCGTAGCGTCGCTCGACAGGAGCCCAACGCGTAGGTTAAGCGTCAAACTAGTTTCCACTAGTAAATGAGAAAGGGAGTATAATAAAAACTTGGTTTTTATGGGTTACTTTTTATTTACATCTATTGGGCAAAAATATCAGCTAAAAATTTCTCATTATTTAAAAAGACACTTGAATTTAAAATTTGTAGTGCATAGTTTTTAGCTTGTAGTGTGCAGTTTGAAGTACATAGTTTGAAGTTTGAGGTGTATGTAGTTAGGTGTGTGAAGTGTACTCTTCAGTGTTTACTTCAGTGTAATGTAGTACTATATTATAGTACTCAGTGCAGAGCGGACCCATCACTATTGGACTAGGCGACGTTCGGAGAGAGAGTGGCCAGGCACGGCCAGGATCTTGGTTGGTCGCATCAGGCTTTTTATTGGTCGGTTGACGAGGCTGCATCGAGCTCTTGGTGGGTAGATTTGGTCGTTGCGAGCGGCTTGAAACATGGCGAGCCTCGTAGAGCCTCTATATATTCGTGATTGCAACTATTCGAATATCGAATAGTAAATGATAATATGTATATTCGAATACTCGAATATATTCGTAAAATTTTTAAGAATGGAATAATTTACTTCGGATGATAAATATAGATAAATATATTCTATATATTAAAGAAAAACATAATAATTGTAGGTAATTTATTTATTTTAATTTTTTAAATATATGTTATAAAAAACAACAAAAAATATATTGAAAAATTATGTTGAATTTAAAAATACAAATTTAAAAAAAAAACACAAATAAAAAATTCAATTTTGTAAATATACATATATAAAAACAATAAAAAATTAGATACAGACGAGTCAGTATTCTCTCGATAACTGACAAAATTTTAGATATGTTTATATTACTTCATATCTCACACCCTACGTGCAAGTTTTTAAAAAATTATTTTGTATATAACTTCTTGTTTGTCGGCTCAAGTATTCATAAAAACTTAATACTGAGCAGTAATAGAAAGTCGACTACATTGTTGACAAAACAAAGTGTGTTAACCGTTAAGTGCTTTTTAATTGTAATAAAACAATAAAGCATAAGACTTTAAAAAAAGGTAAATGCAAAAGATGTCCGACAATTTACGGCATTTACATCTTTGATGTCCGACTCCGAGAAAAAAATCGTATACCTGAAAATGCTGGAATATGACTTCCAGGGTTCGTAAATCTTTGTTTCTTTTAAAAAATTATTAAAAATCTTATAATATAAATATGAGCGAATACTTTACGAATACTTTTTAAAGTATTCGAATAACGAATACTTAAAAACAGGCGAATATATTCGAGGTTGAATATTCGAATATTCCGATTGAAGGCTCTAGGCTTATTACAGCATCTGAATTTAATTATCAACGTTAGCTTTCACATAATCCTGTTAATGTTATATGAAAATTACACATAAAGTAATCAAAACAATTTTTATTATAATTTATGTCTTAAAGAATGACGAATCTCTAAACAATTCCGTATTTACGCACCGTGCGCTTTCAGAAGCACTCCAAAATTTATGCAATGTTATGTGGAAAGATGAGTGTTACTGTCAAAACACAAGAGGGGCACACAGAAACATTTTAGCATGTAAATTCTTGGGATAAGGGATTACGTCAGTACGCCGCAAGGCCATTCGTTCATGGGGTATCATGGGGTATTTTATAGACCGATAAAACATATTTATGTGTGTATGCTATGTCAACATTTTCTAATAAATACGGTAAAATACACACACACACCTAGAATACACATATACGGTTTTACTGTGGAATGGATGAAGTTAAAATCTATGATGGAAGACCTATGTAATCCAAAAATGTCATAATAATTAAAAGGGAAAATATACCATACAATAGGGAAATTTCACATATTACAAATACTAATGAAAATATATGAAATAGTTTCATAAATCAATATATATATATATATGTTAGTTCTAACTACTTTGGGGGTAACTCGCGTCAAATTCTGGTCGTCAGGACCAGTCGTCTGCCGACGTTTCGAACAGATCTCACTGCTCATCTTCAGGGCGCCTTGTCGATGAGCTGCTTCTCCAAAAAGCGTACAACCGTTTGGGTCCGGAGCTCACCGTCAAGTGAAAGTTTGAGAAATTCTGCATCAGGTGTTTGTGGAGGAGTAGGTTTCTCCAGCGATGCTGCTAATGAGTTTTGCTCGGCTTCTAGTAATCCGTATATTTTCTTTGCTATCGTCATTATACAATGTTGAAAAGGTTGGATTTTCTAATTGCTTCGGTGTTTCCATCACGATATGCGGTTTATTATTAATCCAAGGGCTATCCACCACCACAACCACCCACCGATGGTTATGGTGGTGGATAGCCCTTGGTGTTACATCGAAAATATGCGAGTTTGGTGGGGGTGGCTTTGCATGGGTGGGAGTGGGTGACGAAAATGTGCTTCCTAGCACATTGTTTTGTTATGGGAAGGCCGCAAATGCTTCAGATTATTTCAAAATAGATGCGCCGACTGTGTCGGTAAGTCTAGAAGGTTCCGGAAAAACCTGCTCTAGAAAATTCTGGTAGGAGAATGTTCTAGAAAATTCCCGAAAGTTCTATCTAAACCGAGTGGCGGAATGTGTCGGTGTGTTTAGAAGGTTCCTGTGTATTCGATAAATTTCTTGAAAGTTCTGAAAGGAGAATGTTCTCGAAGGTTCGCGAAAATTCTATGACTATCCAAACAGTGTTCTAAAAATCTACGCGTGCGAAGCCGCGCAGGCACAGCTAGTATGTATTATATACTGTGAATCAGTATGCATAATGTGGGGTAATTTTTTCATTCATGGTTTTTTATTATAAAAATCATTAAAAAGACAACTCTATTAAAACGCCTATGATTGGTCGTGACGTATCGATTCGTTTGGCATAATGCCGTAATTTTGAACTCTTTTGTACAATTTTTTTAACAAGGCCCTAGAATGTTTCAAAATGTAAGTATCCGAAAAATTTTAAATGAATGATTAATATTTGGATAAGAGAGATGTGTTGATCATTTATAAATAAATAAAAAAGTAATCGAAATGTCAAGCCAGTTAACATATTGTATTAGAGTAATCATAATTTCATGTAAACATTCTTATTTGTGGCAAAATGTAGATGATGGTTGATATATTTCTTTAACTAATTTATAATATGTAATTTATGTATTTTATTCGAACATAAAAGTGTAGAAAAGTTCAAATGCACGCAACGGTCCATGGAGAGATCCTTGCTTGGAGTAAGCCTAAGAGATAGAATTAGAAATGACGAAATTAGGCGCAGAACTAGAGTAGTGGATATCATGGATCATATATCGAAGCTAAAATGGCAATGGGAATGACACGTTGCAAGACAGGATACTACAAGATGGCCTCCCAGGGGCTTCCCTAAAATGGAGACCTTGGGAAAATAAAAGAGGCATCGGAAGACCTCAAAAGAGATGGGCCGATGATATTGTCGCTGTGGGGGGAAAGAAATGGCTACAATTAGCCAACAACAGGGAAGAATGGAAAAATAAGGAAGAAGCCTATATCCAGCAGTGGAAAGATGAAGGCTGATGAAGAAGAAGAAGAAGATTCGAACATATATATAGAACTTTCAAAATTTGATGTGTGAATGTTCTTACGATGGTATTGGGAACGTTGCACTGTGTAGAGTGATGCCAGCGCATACAGGCTGTAAGCCCTGAGCCTTCGTATAAGTCTTCCTTCTTTTCATCCACTTTTCTCACATATAAATTAGCTTCGCCTCTGTGAGACTTAACCTTAATTATATATATGGTACTTGCATGTAATCAAATCAAAATTGTAAACTTTGCCTGTCTCAACACAGAATTTTCTAGTGAGCCAGGCATAGTAATACTATGTTTACATAAAAAGTATTTTATGTATAATTTGTTATATTAGTATTTATATTTATTTTTAGTTTAACTACGTGGCTTCACGTGAGATTTGGTTTAATTTAATTTCATAATAAATTGCCTCGCGTATCGCATCATAATTTTTTTTATAAAAATTAAAAAAACAAACTTACAAATACATGTTTAGATGAGCAGCTTGTTGGTGTAATGGTCATGACTCTTGCCTAGTTATGCAGTGGTCAGTGGACAGAGCCCCATTTCGGGACACTAGCAAGTTGAGCTAACTTATTTTCGTAGCACAAGCCTTTAGCTTATATTGAAAATATGTACTAAAAATATTGATGTCATACGTATTCCGCGTTTTCTCTTCTCTTTTCATCTCTTTTTAAAAAAATATATAAATTTTTTCCATGTGAACTAGATACCTACAACATTTTACGAATTTTTATGAACACTCGTTAAAAAGGGATCAAATAGTCCGTCTTATTTTTGAGAGTTTATTTGAAATTTTAAAGCTCATGTTAGAAACGGAGTTGCTAATAGTGGCGTTGACCTATAAATTTCCGATGGAATAATCTCTGCTAATCATGACGCCAGCGCTATACTTTCAGTCGTATATGATAATAAAATATGTCCATCTTGGCATTAAAAATAATTTATTATGTAAATTTTTTTAATTATATTTTTAGAATCATAAGAATTTTTCAGCATTTATTAAATGGATAATTATTTTTAGAACCGAAATATCTTTGAATTCCGTAAATATATTTTATCAACGAATTTAATTTGCATACTTGTTCAATTTACCTGACCATTTCAGATCCCAATTAATTCCTCCGTGATTTCTTTACCAGAGTTTATTCCAGAATCAAAAAAGTTGGATATAATCTTAAAATTTACCTTAAGTACTTACCTACCGTTGAATTAAAAATAAGGAAACACCCTCGCAATGCTACTTGATGATTTGATGTTTGGGCCGCTTTGGTTGGCTCACGAATATCATACATAATTGTCACATTTAATTGATAATACTGTTACGGGATCATGGCAATGGACGGCAAACGAAACACTAAAAATTAATTAAAGTTTTATTAAATACACAAAATCACATCAAAGACACGAATTAAATTGGAAGTCGTTCTTAAATTCTCACTAAATGTTTCTAGAATCTTCGCTGCATTATAGATCTAATTTCATAATTCGCACTAATCATCATTCCTGAAGAACAAGTCTCCCATGTACTGATACACGTTACTTAAATCGCCCAGGTTCGCAGTAGAAAACTTCTCGCTCGTCGGTAGGTACCTTCTTAATTTATTATCGTTGGAATCACACACGCCGCATGATTTCGCTTTCAATGGTAATAGCCTGTTGTCCATTCTGACACACACTAAGTACGAAGTAGCGTGTCGATCTCTTTTTATAGGCAAATGTCGCGTCTCGATGGTATCAAAATTTATTGGGTTATTCAAGACATTTGCGGAAGTTTCCAATTTATTTTTTAAAGGTGTAGAGAGTGCTGTAAAATCCTTGATTACGCGCAATTCTTTTTGCTCGTACAATCTCATGATAATGCCCGTTGCCCCGTTATACCTAAACTATATATTAAAGGCCATGCCAATTGCATGTTGGCCTTTAGTTAGTGCAACACGCATGTGAAGAGTATTTTGTGAAGGTGTGTGTAAATAATAGTATGGTTGTGGTGTGTAGTGATATTTACATGCTAGTATAGTGGTTGTTCTGAAGAAGAGACAGGTTAAGTCCGGTAAAAAACCGGTAGACAAAAAAGTATTTTTAAGTGGTTATATACTAACATAAGCTAAGACAACACATGGACAGAAAAATTACTCATACATGGGCCTAAAATATTTAACATATTTAAAACAGACTTCCCGACAACCAGAATATACTCAATTAATAAAATAAAAGCTTTAGCAAACAACTGGCTTACCTCTAAAGGTAGAACAGCAACTGAAAATTTACTTACTGTAATTGCATAATAATGTCTATAAATAAAAATATACATCTATATAAATAAATAAATAAATTAAGGAAAATAAAAAATAATCTTAGACAAAACTTTAACCCTTTTTACATTAAACAATATTCTACACATATTTACACTTGGACTTATGACTCAATCAACCTATCACTAACATTGCACTTGATACTTTGTAGATACATAATTATTATACAAGTCGAATTAAAAAAAAAATTATAATTGTGTTCTATAACGCCACTCTGGGACAGGCGTAGCCTAGTAGAGTGGCATAATCCACAAATCTAACAAAAAAAAAATTGTGCCATCTTATCTTATATTTTTAGTGTTAAATTATTATTAAGTACCTATATATTGTAAACAAGGATTTTTTGAAATAAAATAAAAAAAAATAATATTTTTATTGAATTTTTATAGTTGTCAAAAATGGTCTGATCTGATGAATGTTTTGTATATTTAATATGTGCTTTAAGAATGGATTCTACAGCTGTATCGGATATAGTAACAAATTTGTTTAACCTACAGATACGTTGAAATTTTGTTTTCTTTTTTTTCAACAGTAAATCCCCTGATTTCAAAATGTACCATTTGTGACATTCCGTCACATAAAACATATTGGAAAAATAAAATACACAACACGATATTTTGATGACTTATTAATACAATCACAAGTTTTACCGCCATTTTATTACGGGGCAATACAGAACACCGTCGGATAAATAAAACCTGGCGGCCATACTTAAGCCGGTGGTGTATTGGGATTAGAAATGTATCCAATAAAATGAGTATATATCAAAAATACCCTGGCTGGTATGATGAAACATGGCGTAGACATATTAAATTTTTATTTTAACGTAAGATTAAGATTAAATCTTGAAATATTACTAGAAATAGTCAAACATCAAAACCCACCAAATGCCAAAAAAAAATTTTTGGCGAATCGAAGAAAAGTCTTTTACATCTTAAAAATAGATTTTATCATTTGTATGTATTTACTTATATTTTATTAATTATACCTACATGTTTCGGAAAAACTTTTCCATCGTCAGGGTGTTTTATAAATGTCAAAATATCAAAATGAAAAGTCTTTTGTTTTTCTAAATTATTTGAAAAATTATTTTTAAATATTATTACAGAAGTTCTACACAGTACACACAATTGTTGGATTTTTTTTTAGAATTGGGCTAGTAGTTAAATTTAATTGATTATTAATAATGTTTGGTTTACTATTACATGATTTAATAATTTCTAATGATTCTAAATTACTCAATTTCAGACCAAAATTATTTAAGTATGTGTAAAATAAAAAGTCCAAAATTTTTATCAAAACCGTGATCATTTTCTAATAAATGATTTGATAATTCAGAAAAATCATGATTATTCAGGCATCTCAAATGCTATTTTACTCTTCCATTGAAATTTCGACCGGTTTTTCAAAATAAAACGCTGTAAAATCTTAACACGACAGTTTATAAACACCCAAATTGTTAAATATATAATTTTTATTTTTAGAATTTATGAAGAGTTTCCCTATGTTATTATTTGTATAAAAAGTAGGTCTTATATTTTTGGTAGATGTTTTGAAATTTGATTCGAAAATTTATTAATATTTAAAATTCTTCGCCAATAATCATGAAGAATTAATAAAATATAAGATTTAATATAAGTATAAATTATTATCATGATAGTCTAACGTAGTACTTACTGGAGATAATCTATACTAATATTATAAGGAGGAAAGAATTGATTGTTTGTTTGCATTGAAAAGGCTCCGAAACTACTGGATAGATTTAAAAAATTCTTTCACATTTAGAATTCTACATTATCTCTGATGAAACATAGGCTATAGAATATTTTCAAAAATGTTAGGGATCTATATGACAACTTCGATAATGTAACCCAACGTGTGAAAAAAATACCAAAAAAAAAACTTATATCGCGTACGCTGCGGAAATTTTTGACAATAGAGCAAAGTGATGTACTACAGTTTTATAGAGGACATTAATATCTACAAAAAAGTCTGCAATACCATATATCTAAGTATTACAGTTATGTTACAATAACTTATGTTAACATTAAATGGAAACATTGTTTTTCAGAGAACAGGGAAACCTTTGTTTTCCCTCACAAATTTATTTTTTACTTAATTCTTAACCCGTGCAACGCCGGGTACGACCAGCTAGTTTTATTATAAATTTTGAAAAAAAAAATACAAACTTTGATGTTCTAAGTGCGAAGAATATTTTCTATTCAAAACGTGAAGGAATTTCACTTGGAACGCGCACATTCAGCGAACATCCAATTTTTTCTACGCCTGAAGAAAAGCTTATACACGTAATAAGAAAAAAATAACATCAAATATAGACTGTTTGAATGGTCGCTCTTGGCGCAAACTCCAGCAACTAGATTATCTCTGCAGCATAAAAGTTTGTAAGACATGTCGTTTAGTCGGAATGCAAATGCTTCCATCATCACGCACGAGTGACCTCCGGGCGTCCTTGTCCGACAGCAGAATAAAGCGTGCAATAAGAAAGGGAAATCAACGAGTGTGACAGATCCTCCCGGCCGCCTAATCCCGCCTTTTAAAGCGTCCCCTCGCTTTTATTGTCGCGCGATTCCTCTCCCGTGTTGCCAGCTGTAAAAAATATAATGGCCGCAAGTAGGTGCCCGCCTTCTTAGCGCCTAATTTTCCCGCCCGGCAACAAATCCCCGAAAACGCCGCCGGAGCAGGTACCACCGCGAGATATTTTCCGATATAAACTTGACGGAACTAACGTATCGCTAGAGATGGGGTTGCGCGAAACGCGATCCGAAAATACGAGCGCAACCATCGACACTTTAGCGCGGCAATTTTGACGCTTTCCCTACGATAGATTGGGACGAGTTGTGAATATTTATGTTTGCAACACTGCTTTTGTTATTCATAGATATTGCCGGGATGACTTTCAAAATACAGTGCTCATTTTGATAATAAAGATGTCAACAACGGGTTTTAAATTCTTCTTTTTTTCACAATATTTGTATTATTTATTAATGATAACAGTAACCTAACTGGAACAATCTTGTGTCGAGGTGGGCACGATATAACAACATTTTTATAACAACATTGTTTAAAATTTACACTTTATTCTTTCTTCACTTTAATTCTTAAAACATTCTTATATTTATTTAACTTAATTTTTACGACAGTATTGCTTTTGTCATTTTGTTTCTTATTAGGTAATACTCGTTGTAAGTTCCTTTTTTATATCTTCGGTGCTTCACACCTTTGTCCATTTTGATATATGATTCTTAAGTGTGTTTAAATTTTTGGGAAGACATTTAATTAATTTATCTTAATAAATGATCTATTCTGGGGACGAAATTCAGTTATTATGTTTGAGCACAGGTAAGGTAGGTACTCAAAAATAATAATTTGTATACAGGATTATTTGGAAAAAATTAATAACCTCGCAGGACTATATATTTCTGCCTTAATTATGAGTCGAAAATATTCACGTAGCCATGACCTTAATCTCAATAGTTATGGAGTTATGCAATATCAAAGTTTGCATTTTCTTCCAATATTTCTGACTTATATTTTACAAAATCTTGAAGTATCATTACAGTAACTTATATCGATTAAGAAAAATTCAATCGTTTTAATACAAATTAAATAAAATGATAAAAATCCCGCAGAAATTCCAATTGGAATGTTTTCCAATAGGATTTCGAAGGATTTTATTATTTTATTTGACTTGTATTGAAGGAAATGAATTTTTTATTTTTGATATAAGTTACTGTAATGATAGTCCAACGTTTTACAAAAAATAATCCAGAATTATTTAAAAAAAATGCAAACTTTGATGTCGCATATCTTCATAACTATTGATATTGCATGGTTGTCATGGTCATGGTTGCATTGAACATTTTCGATTCATAATTAAAGCAGAAATATAGACCTGCAAAGTAATTAATGTTTTCCAAATAACCCTGTATAAATTGGTTAAGAAAAAGAGAGTTAAAAATTGAAATAATTAACAGGCATATTCCAGTATAGGCGGCCCTCGTAGCCCAGTGGGCATGACACTGGCTTCCCACACCGAGGGTTCCGGGTTCGATTCCCGGTGAGGTCACAATTAATCTACGTGATTTACTCAAGCCTGGGTGATTTGTGATGTGTTTCGCTTCTATAATTGGGCCTCTTGGCCTGTTGAAGCGTAAAATCAAATAAAAAAAAAAAAAAAAAAATATGTATTTTGTTAATAATTCGGATGAATATTATATAAACATAAAAAAATTAACGCATAAAAACATATTTTTCATGGTAAATCCTTCACATGCGGGGCTCAGTTTCTATTTTATTATACTTTTTTTTCTTGATAAAGGGCCGGTTGTTTCTTGTTGGATTAAAGTAAAAGTTTGTTTAAAGCATAGATTTTTGCGTTCTCCACCAATCAAACGATCCGTTTCCGTAAAAATCTATGCTTTAACGAACTTTTATTCTGAAAACCGTATAAAACTAGCCAACGTCCTAGGCGGGCATATCAGGCTCCCAATAACCTCCGGCGTAGGCCGGAGGCCCTGGTCCGTCGAGTCTTTATCATTGTCTTTATTATCGAAAATATGTGCAACTTGTAATTGTTTTATCGAGCGAATAAAATCATCAAACATTTCACGAGTTTGGAGAATTCCCGTCACATGACGGGTGGTGACCCTAAAAATCAGCCTCATTCATCGATCACCACAAACTGGTGAATACCGACGTTCACCTTTTTCCAACCCCCAAACATTTACTTGTATAATAATTTATATTTTGTTCATTTTATTTTACATGTCGGGCTTGTGTTATATTGTACGAGTCTATTCATTTTTATGTTGTGCTATTTTTTTGGTTAGCCTTACATATTTACTACCGTGGCTTACGACTGTGCTAGGAAATCATGTGTTTTAATATCTATCTTGCATCCCTCCCCAAACGCTGCTGGATAAATAAAACTTTTATATAACCCTTTCACACAGCACCCTTATATCTGGTTAATAAAATATATCTTCCTATATATAGATGCTTCCTATATATAAAAATGTTAAGAAACTTAACCATTTAAAAATTATTCATAGACTTTTCAAAATCGCAGAAAGTACTAATTAATGATGTCACGTTTCCTAATACTTCACCCCTTTCCATACTCCTTGCCATTAATTGAATAAGTCGACATGATGCTACAGTAAGCGTAGTTTTTTTCCTGTGTGGGTAGTACAAAATTTAGCTAATTGAAACAAGAAAATACAGGCCAGAAATGAAACGAGCCAGATTTAAAACGATTGCTCAAATGTCACATAGAAAAATACATCAAACAATTCAGTCGGAAAAGTTAGATAAGCAAAATTCATTAAATTACAAACATTTATTCTGCTGCTGGGAGTTTCAAGTTCACATAACTGACGAACGGAGCGTCAATGGTTAGTTACGTTAAATTTGTTTAATATATAACGTGCATTTAACAGAAACTCGTGAGATCAAAATTTGAAACAGAGATCCTCTCATTAATATTTCACAAGTGGGCGCGGGCCATAATGTCCTACCAATGAGTGTGATTGACATTTAAGGAATTTAATAATGTTCGAAAATTTAATCACTATTTACCATTGATTTATAATCTTATAAATTATTACAACTTTATTAATTAACTTAACATTTTGGCTAATAATGTATTAATACATTCAAAAAGTTCAAAATGTCAGAGCTAGCAGCAGAAACTTGGCCGGTAGATTCCTGACTATGTTATGAGTCTAAAATGTACAAGCAACTATGACCTAATATCAATAGTTATGGAGATATGCAATATTATAGTTTTCAATTTTTAAAAATATTTCTGACTTATTTTATGCAAAAAGTTGAAATATTATTACAGTAACTAAATAATACAACTTAAATATAAACTTGCAATTTTTTTTCTCAATTTTAGCAAGGTTTTTATCATTTTATTCGACTTGTATTGAAGCGAATCAATTTTTTACAATCGACATGAGTTATTGTAATAATAGTTCAACTTTTTGCAAAGAATAAGTATGAAATATTTTTAAAAAATGCAAATTTTGATATTGCATATCTCCATAACTATTGATATTAGGCCATGGTTGCTTGAACATTTTAGACTCATAATATAGTCAGGAATCTACCTGACAAGTTTCTGCTGCTGGCTCTGGTTCACCCTGTATACATAGCTATTGATTGATTAAAGAGTTAAGGTTGGTATGACGGTCGTTAGACATTTTTCACTGTAAATGGTTACGGATATTTTATATGAACCTTATTTTTTTTTCCCCTGAAACGATTCTCGACGTTTCGTTGAATTCATATTCAACGTCAGCAGGAGGACGACCTGTACCGGCGGAGGCACAGGGCGGACTGATTAGTGCTTCCGGGGGTGTAAATTATATGCTTTTTGTTGTGGAGTGTTCACTTCTTCTACGATAGAGGTCGCCAGCGTCCGCAAGTATCAATACACTGACATAACATGCGTATTCGCAAATCAACTCACAATACAAATTATAATAATTTCATTGTCTAACTTTGAGTAAATTTTTATTCCTTTTTCTTTTTTTTATAAAAATATTTAATATATATTCCTTAGGAACCGACACTTAAGGCGATCGTCTAGCAGAATGAGCAAAATTCACAATTTTTTCTCATATCTTCTCTTGCGTTTTTTATTACGTTTTTGTATGGAAATATCTCATTTTAAAATTTATTCATCAGGTTACATATATTTTAAATACGAATATCTTATTAAAATGTCACAAACTAAATTATATAATTTATTAATAAAATACCAAACCTTCGATGTTTTAAAAATGCAGAAAATCGCTCAACTTTATGGGCCTTTTATGACTGAACGGCGTGTTGAGATGTCTTTTTTATTCAATAATATTACAAAGTAAACGATTATCTTAAATTTATTATAATTATAGAAAAATCTGTTAGTTTGTTTACATGCAATTTATGTTTTAAAAAGCACTGTTTTTTAAATTATTTTTATTTTTTGTGTGTTTTTTTCAATCCTTTTAAAATAGTTTATAACTTTTTTTCTTTAATAAATTAAAGGAATAGACATTTTTATTTTAAAACTAATACAAAAAAAAAATCAAAAAATTATTCTCGATTTTAGATTTTAGCTATTTAGTCAAGGCTATTGTGTCATAAATACGTTGCGTCTTGATTAAATATCTAAAATCAGGAATATCGACAAAGATTTTGATTTTTTTTTATTTTATTGTAAAATTATAATATCTATTCTTTTGACTATTGAAGTAAAAAAGTTGTCAACCATGTAAAAAAAGTTGAAAAACAGTATTTTTTAAAACATAAATTGCATGTAAACGAACTGACAGATTTTGCTACAATTGTAATAAATTTAAGATAATCGCTTAAAAAGACATCTCAACACGCCGTCCAGTCATAAAAGGCCTACAAAGTCGAGCAATTTTCTTCATTTTTAAAACATCGAAGGTTTGGTAATTTATTAATCAATTATTTAAATTAGTTTATGACATTTTAATAAGATATTCTTATTTAAAATATATGTAACCTGATGAATAAATTTTAAAATGAGATATGTCCCTACAAAAATGTGATAAAAAACGCAAGAGAAGATATGAGAAAAAATGGTGAAATTTGCTCATTCTGCTAGACGATCGCCTTAAAAGTACCGCCATTTTTGACGGGTTACAGCTAGTAACTAAAATAAACCCTTAAGCAAACCCATGTCGACGTCCCGAAAATAATACGCATTACGAAATATTTTGGAGTCTGTTTTGAAGTTGTCTGAGACGGAATATATTTTCATAACTTCATTCACATTTAGCGCCAAAACTCCCACTCGGCTTCCGCCGGGTGATTAATGGTCGGACAATATTTATGAAAATTCATTAATTTGGTTCTCGTTTGTAAATATGGTTTTGGTAATTAGGCTATTAATAAATCCAATCCAAGCTAAAAGCTTTCAAATATAAAATAATGTGAGAGCACTTAACGAGCACTTGTTTCAATTTTTCAGCAGCCTTTTGACAGTCCACAGCTGGATGAAGGCCTCCGCCAATCCAAAAAGGCATTTACTCACATTGAGGGCATCAAAGTTTTCACGGATATCCTCAATGATGGAGCAGCTACACTGGCTTCGCCTGCCGGAGCGTATAAATTCAAACTCTCTCTGATGGTGTACAAAAGTCTTCAAAAAATGCACCACAATATTTGATGGACCTCTGTATCCCGGACAATATCACTGGAAGGCGGCTCGCACTGCGGTCAGCTAAGTCGGTGGCACTCTGCAGGCTGGTAGTACCATGAAGACTTGGAGCCACCGAGTTTGCGGAACATGCTTTTAGCTAAGTTTACCTTATTCTACTTCATCACCTTTGTGTTGTATCCTTAACTCGGGATACGAAGACCAAGTAAAGGCAGATAGTTGTGGATTTCTCAGTTCCTCCAGTATATTCTTAGACAACTTGTGTCGACCGATCTTAATAAAAACCTCGTGCTAACTGCACACTGGTTAGAAGAAAAGAGAGAGCGAGAGTTGGGGCTCTCCCTTTTAATTACAGCGCCACCTTGTACTGCCGTTAAGTCGGCCTGCCTGAATACACCACACCCTTCTAAATAATAATCGGGGCTTTCAACCAATCACTCACCATTTTCAAGTGCCTTATTTTAGCGGAGTTCATCCCTTAAAGCACTACAATAAATGCTGTCCAGTATTGCGAGGTACTCAAAAGACTACAAAATTCTATAGTATTGTATTTTGATATTACTTTATGGTTATTCATTATGAATATAATTAAATGAAATAACTTTGTTTATCAGCACTTAATTTTTGGTAAAACCAACTGAAGCCCTAGAAATTAAGAAAGCCATAAATAATAATGAATCTATTATTAATAACCAAAAAAATCTAACTTATAGTCCTATCTTGAATATATTCCCTTTCACCCTATCAACTGTTTCTTTCGCACCCCCCACTATTTATCCCCATTTGGACACTTGACACTGAGTTATGATTATTCATAATTTTGTCAAGTTTAATTTGTTTTAAATAAACCCTGACGAAGGAACGTTGTTTCCGAAACCGGTTGATTTTACCAAAAATTAAGTGGTAATAAACAAAGTTATTTCGTTTAATTATACTACAAAATTCATTCACAATAATTCTTCTTCAGGATAATTCCCGACTCCCTGTTGTTTCAATGTAAACATTATTGACCAGTTTTTAGTGGGAGGTTTTCGATGATATACCCTACAATAATACTCTACAATATACCGGCTAGCCTGTCGAAATCACAGACCATAACAATTTTTGAAAGCCGACAAAAGCAATTTTACCTTTTCCAAAATCCTTGTCCTCATCTATCTCCTACTAATCTCGTTATCATAGAACTTGTTTTGTACACACACTTCGAAATACACACAACTTTCTATCCGGTTATCAAGTAATTTATTTACATATTTTGACATGTTTTATATAAAATAAATATACTGAAGGTAATCATGCGTCCCATATTTATGGGGCTGTCACCGTATTTCTTATATACTGTCTCGTATTTACAACATTTTCGCCACGTATTTTGAAATTCAAAAACGCTGCAATCAAATTATTATTGACTTTAATTTGTTTATTAACATCACTCCAGGAATTGAATATGAAAAAAAGTACATTAACTACTACGTTCCAAAATTACAGTTCCAGGAGAAAAAACCGTCATCAGAGATACTGACATATATAACACGCATGTATTAAATAGTTTTTTGATTCAGTTTTTTTTTATAAATTCTTTAATATTATTGTCGAACTCAATCTCTGAACTGGTCCATCGAGTGATGAGAAGGGTATACTAATCACTATATGCAGAATCACACAGTACGTGAATGAGGCAGTTTACAAATATATTTTGCATTTTTTTTTGGTTTGTTTAACATCTATAAATAAATTTTAATAATAATAGTATTAAAACAATTTGTTCAAAATGTTTTATAAAAATAGATAAAAATATTAATTAATGCCATTGAAAGATTTGGCAGTTACTTCGCGGTGCAGCATTATTAATATTGTAAGTTTTATTAACCATACCTGATGAGAGAGACAGCTCCTCTCGAAACTATAGTAGTAAAAGCTTGTTTTCAATAAGTTACCTAATGAAACTAAAGAAATAACTGTACACAAACCTTTTAAACATCATATTAATAAGTTTATAAAAATATCAGGTAGAAGGTATGCTGATTATTCCTATGATTTACTTTAAATTTTTATCTTGACGTTGTATGTATATTTTTACTTTTTATTTTCTTTTAGATTTAGATTCTTTAATTGTCATTTTTTACCGCTAAATAAATACCATATGAGAATAAATGCCACAGAACAGGTTTTTACCTAGTGTGGCAGTTATTAGTATCTTGTATCAACTAATCTTAATGTAAATAAACAATAAATAAATAAAAATAAATTAAAAACTCATATTGCAATGTTAAAATAAAACATATTTTATATTAATTAATGCATTTAATTCTTACACAAATACATGCATTTGTAACAATTTCACACAACAGTCTAAAGAGGGAATAAAAAAATGGTAGGGTATTCACTAAGCATGTAAGATTTAGCGAGATTAATTTCTCTGTTTGATTTCAAATTAGTGATTTCGATATCGGTCGGTAAAGATGAAAATAAAACACGAGGTAAAAATGAGAGTACATGAAAATGTTACGAAATTTTCTAACATTTTTTTGGTAACTGACGAATTTCGATTCTCGCTGAATAAACATATTCTGTGTTAAGAATAGCATTGAAACAGACACAGGCGAAGTTTGCAATTCAAATGGCTGCAATTTTTCTGAAACACGAACCATATTGAGTTGTAATCAGGAATGTTAAGGATTTGCGAGTATATTTTCTCAATGCAAGCTCACAATGGGGTGTCCCAGAATTTACGCAAGATCTGAATTTGTCACCATTTGTGTGGTAAGGTGTTGGCAACTAAAAAAAAAAACCGTTTGACAGCTGACAGTTTAGGGTTAATTTAAATGGAGCACTATTTGAGAGAACAACGCGTTTTCATTGTAGAAAAATATTTCAAAAATAGTGAAAGTTTGGCAGCCATAGTTTGCAAATTTCGAGCAAAATCATCCTAAGCGATGAAGCTTATTTTCATCTTGATGCCTTTGTGAATCATCAAAATTGCCGCATTCGGGGTTATAAAACCCACATGTGATTATCCAAAAACAAATGCAACGTGTCACTGTTTGGTGGGGATTTGGGCTGGAGGCATCATTGGACCTTACTTATTCGAAAATGAGGCTGGTCAAGCAGTGGCTGTTACTGGTGCTCGATACCGCGACATGATAACCAAGTTCTTTCTGCCTAAATTAGATGATGTTGATGTGGATGACATGTGATTTCAAGAGGACGGTGCCACACGCCATACAGCCCGTGAAACAATTCAATTACTGCTGGAGACATTTCCTGGTCGTGTACTCTCTCCTTTCGGTGATCAGAATTGGCCCCCTAGGTCATGTGATTTAACACCACTTGATTTCTTTTTATGGGGTTATTTAAAATCAAAGGTCTTTGCCAACAAGCCCACAACCAACCATGCATTGAAGGAGGAGATTTAACGCTGCATCAACGAAATTCAGCCACATTTATTTAAAATGGTTATGGAAAAATTCAAATCTTGCGTAAATTTTGGGACACCTTTTATATAGATGATATTTTCCTTGATGGCATCTCAGTAGATAAGAGGATGGAATAGACTAGCAGAAGAAACGGTCAAAGAAGTTTTGCAAAGGCAGTACATTCTTAAAACGATCCACTCTGAATTTAACATTAATGTTAATGGATGAAAATTGTACATAATTTGTATTGTGCTGACCCTAACATTCATGTTGATATTCTTGCAGATACCTAATCTTCGTTTAAAAACTCACTCACACACAACATCCACTTTCTTAACGATGACATGAACCTATAGATCCATTAAATCAATCATTCATTAAATACTAATCGCACTACATTCATACACAAAATATACAATACACATAAATGTACATGTAAAATATAATTAATTGCAAAAATACATGTTACTAGAGCGTGCCGAAGACACTTGTAATTGGGATAATGGGCATAGTCTTCACTATAATGTTTATTATCAGAGTATTATGTACCTATAATCCTGTTAGTGTCTCTAATAAATAAAAAAATAAATAATAATGGCCGTAAAATCGGCAGAAAAGAATGATTGAAGAACTTGATTAGGTTCGTGATTATTAAAACAATAGACTTTGGGGTCAATCAATTCTTATTTATTATTTTTATAAGGCTTATGTTAGGTATATAATGGAAAATATTTACACGACAGAATGGTGAATGAAAGAACTAGAAGTAAACATAGAATAAAGAAAGGATTGTTGAAATGGTTTGGCCACGTGGAATGAATGAGCAAGGAAAGGATGACAAAGAAAATTTATGAGGCGTGTGTTGAAGCCAGCAGAAACAGAGAGCGTTCGCGGAAGACCTGGCCTGACCAGATAAATCAAATATTGGAGGATGTCTCTGTCAGAAGTTTCAATAATCGAAAGTGTGTATGAAAGCGGACGAAACAAAAGCTGTGAGCCAGGTCAGAAAACAGGCGCGTTGGTTAGTTATTTAGTTATTATCTCGAAAAATCAATACATTATTAAAGCTTTTGCAAATTTTATTTGTCTAGACCGTTGATTCTCGACGTGGGCAACATTGCTCCAAATTTTGTTAAGTTGCACTCTAGGATCTTGTGGAAAATAAAGTCACCCCCTCTCACTTCCTCCAATATCTTGTCCCCCCCTTGGCTAAAATAATTTTGCAAAAATTTTATTAAATCTATATAAATTAAAATGTAAATATTCGTTTGTACGAAATCGATAATGTCTGATTGCCTTGAAATTTTGGCACAGCGTTGCATTCGAATACGAGTATGTTTTTGTATACCTAATTTATTTTTATATACCTACTATTTATTTATATAAATAAAAATGTAAATGTTCGGTTGTCTAAAATATTAAATCGTAAATTCAACATTGTTTTCTTAAACGACAATTTGACACCACCGTGTAAAGAGGGAATGGAAATATGGCAGAGCGCTCTTTCCTTATAATATAACTAAAGTTTATTAAAAAATAAAATTATAACTCGAAGAATTCTACATTTAGATAAAATCCTTATTGTTTCCAAGTAGTCGAAATACTGTTTGAATAAAGTCGCCCAAATAAAATGAGAGAAATTATTCTCATGAATTATTAAAGTCTGTCCTGAAAGCGTTTTACCTTTTCGGTGTTGCGGTGAGCGGGGATTATTTATTTATGGTCGAAAGATTATTTGGAAAGGGAACATTTTGGAATTTGTATCTAAACTATGGTATGTTGGTTATTTATTCAAGGTCCTATTAACGTCTTTTTAGTTATGCTGACATCTGACGGCTATCAGCAAAACAAACACACAGAATACGGCGGAATAATCTCATTATCTGACACGTTTCGTGAAAATACACGCCAAAACATATATTTATAAATATTAAATTTTACCTAGCATTAAATTTATAAAAGAAATCAATTAAGAAATGTGCCTGAGTTCAAATATAAGAACACAGACAAGGTTGAATCCTTAACGCCAGCTTTATTATGAGCTATGCCCGTCCTGAGATAAAAGTTTTACATAATATGCGGATGCTAGACTATTTATTTATTATAGATAAGGATATCCGAAAAATAGGAAACTTGTATTGGCATCAAAAAGCATTAGTGAAGGTAAAATACTAATTAACCCAAGTAGTAGAAATAAGGAGCGAACTAAGACAGGGTTATATTCTTTAACAAATGAAGACCCCATGGCAAGAAGTTGTTAAGTAACATTTTTGCCAAAAATGAGTTAATAAGCCGTCTAAACTAAATATTGTACGCTCTTTCCATTGAAAATAAGTTCAGAACTTAAAAATAATTAGAACATGTTCAAGTCATAGGGATGAATATATTAACTACACTTTTTCTTAAAAATCAAATCAGTTACTAATGGGAAGAACATGTTATCTTCAAGGATAACATGTTCATGCCATCATTCTGAAATGAATACGCCTTTTAATTCGTTAATATAAATTTTACTCTGGCAGTACTGTCATATATTTATTTTTATTTGAAGACTTATTGTAATATGTACTTATATATTATTTTTCAATAATTTTAAATGGTACACACCATGTTTTGTATTATTAATTAACATGCCAGGTATTTTGTAATTTTGGATAATAATAATAATAAAAACGGATAGCATTTGAAGGGTTGTTTAATGTTCGTGTTTTACCAATCTTAAAAAGGTGTTATTCAATTAAAATTGGCGAAATCCAGAGGCGAAAAAA
>JADDOH010012166.1:0-89960 GCA_016648135.1 Agrypnia vestita
ATAAAAAAAAAAAAAAAAAAAAAAAAAAAAAAAAAAAAAAAAAAAAAAAAAAAAAAAAAAAAAAAAAAAAAAAAAAAAGTAATATTATAATAAAAAATATACATACAAATACAAATCAATTATTTATGTCCAATTCGATAAATACTAGTAATCTTTCAATATACCTTTTAATATATGTTTGAATAATATACAATAATAAAAATATTACAAATATTGTTTTAATTTAATGTATTTTGTTTTGTGGGTAGCCTATCAAACATATTATATTGTAATTATTTCCACAAACGACGCTGTATCTATTTAAATGACAATTTATATTACCAGTATGCAAAAAATAATGTAGAACCTAACCTAACCTTACCTAATTTTTATTTTTATTTCGCGGCTTTGCCATCGCGGCATTGTCGAGCGCGGCTTTGTTGGGTTACCGCATGGATATATTGTAAAAAAGCCTAGATGACCGGTGTTAAATACAAGTAAATCTAATCCGGTGAGGGTGTTTTTCTCTATCGCGATTCGATTTATACATAGGACAAGAGTAATTATTGAGATCCACTGGCTGATTTTTTTAATATTACTAATAAGATTTTTCCAGAACTTTTTGTGTACTTAAAGTGTACGTACTTACTTATACATACACCACATATAATCTTTTGCTCTGTTTTATTATGTTACTTTATTATGTTATTATGTTTTATTATTATACACGAGTAACTGAGCTAGTTCGCAATACTTTATTAGTAGAATTCTGCCTAAATTATGAGTCGAAAATGTTCAAGCAGCATGCCTTAATAGTTCAAGGAGATAAGTAAATAAGTTTTTTTTCAACATTTTTAACTCGTCTTCCATCAAAGGGTGGATTATTAGTAATGTTGCTTCTATCGAATATTATAAATTTGTATAGTTTAGTATAATCAGTTTATATAAAACTACGAAATTTATAATAAATAAATCGCCGACCGGTTTCGCTTGGCTCAAGTTTCGGCAGACCTTATTTAAAATTGGTTTTAAACAGTTTTAAATACACCCTGGCGGAATTTCAGCTAAGCGAAACAGTTGTATTTAATCAAATTCGTGGATTTATACAAAATTATCATGTTTTATTTAATCGATATTCATTTTTGATCAATATAACGCTATTATTGGTCAATAATGATCAGACATTGATATACAGGGTGTAACAGAGCTAGTCCACAATACTTTACAGTTGGATCCCTGCCTTGATTATGAGTCGAAAATGTTCAAGCAACCATGACCTTATAGTTATGGAGTTATGCAATATCAAAGTTTTTTTTTTAATATTTCTTACAAAACTCTGAACTATCATTACAGTGACTTATTTCAATACAAGTTAAATAAAATGAAAAATCCAATCGAAATTTTTTCCAATTGAAAATTGTTATCATTTGGTTTAACTTCTTTTTTTTCTAGTAAGCATCAATTTTTTCAGCATTTTTTAAAAGCTTCAACAGGTCAGGAGGCCCATTACAGAAGCGAAATATATCACAGCACACCCAGGCTTAAGTAAAATACATAAATTAAATTGTGACCTCACCGGGAATCGAACCCGGAACCCTCGATGTGGGAAGCCAGCGTCTTACTCACTGCGCTACGAGAGCCGCCTAAACTGCACTAAAGAGAATGAATTTTTCATATTCGATATAAGTTACTTACGTTTTACAAAAAATAGGCAAGTCAGAAATATTGAAAAAATGCAATCTTTGATGTCGCATATCTCTCCATAACTATTGATATTTTTTAAAAAATTTTATTTATTTAAAATATAATAGTAACCTAAAATTTTTATGGATAACATTTTTACATGATTCAATATAGGAATATAATAATAATATAATTTAGATACAAAGTCATTTTTTTATAGTTGGCCGAATTTTAGCATTTTTGTCACATCTGTTTTGAATTTGTCAGTGGTCAGTTGTTTGGTCTGTTGTGGCAGGTCGTTGTATGGTTTTATTCCGTTGCAAATTAGTCGGGATTGTTCTGTTTTTGTTTTGGCGTGTGTTATGTGATAGTTTTGAGCCATTCCAGTGTTGTGTTGGTGTTTTTCGTGTATTTTGTGTAATTTTATGTCTTCGTCTTGTATTTCGCCAATTGCTAGTCTGTGAATGATTTTAAGTGTTTCGGTTTTTGTAATGCTTTCGATGTTTAATTGTTGTGTTATATTAGGTCATGGTTGTTTAAACATTTAGGACTCATAATTAAATCAGAAATGTATCGGTTAAGTATTGTGGACGAGATCCGTTACACCCTGTATACATTTTAAGATTTATATTAGGAGCAGTGTGGGATGTGTTAAGTTAGCGATACAACAAGACTCACGAACAGCTGTTTTAGTTAGTATTGAAGCGCATCCGCTATGTTTTTGGACAGAACAGTGCATTCCTTTGACTCATCAATACAGAAAAGTGCATTCTTTTGACTCATCAATTCGCCATGAAGAAAGAAATTTCCGGAGCAGATTGCACAAACTCTTTAGTCAAAAACAGCGTCCAAGGCACGAATACAGAGACAATATTTAATTTAAAGGTTAAAGTACGCCTTAAAATCGTAATTTGCAGCACAAAATAACACTTTGAAAGCGTACCTTATGGGATCGTTTGGATGGGTTGTTTCAGGTTGGATCAAAGTAAGCGTTCGTTTAAAGCATAGATTTTTACATTCTCCACCAATCAGACGATCCGTTTTCGTAAATACGAGTATCTATGCTTTTTTTTTTTTTAAATAGAGATGCAAACACGGAATTCGTGTCACATCAATATTCTTACTATTTTCAAATTAAGCTAAACGCTTGTGCTATGAAAATAGGACTAACTTGCTTGTCTGGAGTGAGATTCTAACCTGCGGCCTTTGGATCACGAGGCGAGAGTCCTAACCACAAGACCAACAACGCTTTAAACGAACGCTTACTTTAATCCAACTTGAAACAACCGGCCCTTAGACGCTCGAAAAAAAGGCTATTTAGTCCCTTTGTAGGGTGTAAATAGCCTTTTTTGGATCGATTTTTTAACCCTTTTCCCATGATCCAATCGAGGTGAAACTTTGCAAGCAGACTCGTGGCGACGATCAAGTAGATCTATCAAATTTTCATTAAAAAAAATAAATAATTATAGTTATTATAATTAATAATAATAATAATTTTAATGGTTTTTCAAATTCGAATCATTACCAAAGTTTGATTACTAGCAACGGCGGCCCGATAACGTCGCGGAATATTTTCTAAATTTAAATTACTCCGTCGGTATACATAATAGGTACATCACTACGAATTTCGAAAATCAAAGTTGACTGACAAATGTTTTTAGAATTTAATTTTCAAAGCATGAAGTATCTTTTATCAATGCTCAAAACATCTGACATTTAAGAAATATATTAAATTACTGTAAGTTAAGTGTTTATATTTTACAAAGAAAGAGAGTATAATAAAAACTTGGTTTTTATGGGTTAGTTTTTTTACGATTTTTTTGTGAAAGAACTATTAAAGATATTAATATGAGATTTATTTAGCTTAACAAATACACTTTTGGAAAACATAAAAAATACCTGTATTCATTTTTTTTACACTTTTTATATACATAAACAACAGGTGAACGGAACTTCTCAAAATGTTGGTATATCGCTGGCGACTTTATAACTTGATAACGGCTCATCTAATAAACAAAACCAAAAATATTTAGGTTATATGTACCTATCAGCGGCTCCAGCACATTCTGTTGAAATTCACATTTTTTGATAAATAACAAAAACTAGAAAATGAAGGTTTTTTTACTGTTTTTGACCCAAAAAAACATTTAAAATCAAATTTTGATTTAATAATATAATGAGACAGCACTAAAATTTTAACATACTACTTTTAAATATACATACTTTCGAAAAATGTAAAAAAAAATTTAAGTTATAAACAAGAATGATCCCTCAAACTTTGAATCATTTAAGTATTGACTTTGTATTTGGGACTAATAATCATGCAATTATCTTTTCTCACAACACCACAATTGCACACAAGACAGGTCAACATATGGACATCTGCACACAGTGTAACAGTAATGTACAAAATGTAAAATAGCTAGTCGCTACACATACTTTACTGGTGAATTCTCGCGTAAATTATTAGTAGAAAATGTTCAAATAGCTTGTTGGTGTAGTTGTCATGATGCTCACCTAGTGATCTGGTGGTCAGTGGTTCGAACCCCATTCCAGGATATAAGTAAATTAATTATTTTTTCACTGCATTGTGAAGCCCGTACTCTCGCATGTAGACATATCTTAGAAACTTTTCTCGTAGTTTCTCTACCATTAGTGAGTACTTTATTATATTACACTATTAGCGAACTTCCTCTCTAAAGACGAGCAGTTCTGCTTTCTTAGAGAGGTAAAATGTTTTCTGTTACAACCACTAATATGTTTTACTATTTTATATCAAACTGTAATGTAAAAATATAAAAATAAATTAAATAAAAATTTTATTGAAATACTGCATTCTCCTTGAGATCTGGAGTAGTATAGTATACTCATTAATCAAAAGCATCTAATTTCTTTATCTCTGATGCTCTATAGAGCCATGATTCTACTTTTCCCTTATTGTTCTCCTTTTTTTCTTTATTTATTTAATCCTAATTAGGTCGGGGGTCTATCTCTTGGACAGCAGTCTTTCGCCTCTCACTTTTCTGTGCAGTGTCAATTACTAAGAATCTTAGACAAGAAGATAAGAATTTGCAGAAACTCAATCGTCTACTGTTCTTTTGACAGAGTCTACTGCACTTCTCTGCATCCTACAATTATCAGCGCCAATAAAAGTTATAAGTCTATTGCGATCTGCAGTCGTTCGTTCCAGATGCTGGGAAAACTCCCCCTCTCTCTGAAGTCCTCTCTCTAATTTGTTTCTCAATGGCGTCGATTCTTCTGGCAAGACGCCAGAAATATTGAAAAATACGTCTGTTGGAACGGTGTCATTTATTTATAAGTTGATGTGGTGACAATAGTGCATAGAGACATCTGTGTCCAATGCTGGACATTTGCCTTCCCCGACTAAAACGGGCCCACAACCGCCCTTTTGTCATAGATGATATAATATTATTTATAAAAATACATTTTGTTTTTACCACTTGTATATTGAAATCATCAACATGTTTCAGGGCCAATGGACCCTTCGTCAGAATCCTTCGATATATCCTGTCGAAGGGAGCATCGGTTCTGAAACACGTTGATATTTTCAATATGCAAGTGGTGAACTAGTCCAGTTCTAAAAAAATTTCCAATAATTTCGAGTAATCAAGAACTTCAGCAATAATATATAAAAAAAAATTTCAAATAATTTAGAAAAACAAAAGACATTATTCATTTTGATATTTTGATGGAAATGTGTTTCCGAAACATGTAGGTGTGTTTAATCAAATAATATTAGTAAATGTATACAAATAATACAATCAATATTTGCCGAATGTGCTGAATCAATTGAAAAAAAATAAAAAATAAAACGAAGTGTATTTTTATTCATACTTTAAAAAGAGCAAAATGATTTTGTAGTGACATAATTCATTATATTAACAATCCCACCATAAAATTATTTTGCATTTTTTGAAGGAGCTATTTCTTATTTTATTACACGGTACGAAAGTACCATTTACCTACATAAATGTTTAAAATTTATATAACTCAAATGTTTACATAAGAAAAATACGCAAAATTAAACAAGATATAAGTTGTAATCAAATTGAATATTATTTATAAAAATATGTCTTCAACGGACATTGACTGAGGCCAACAGTACCTACACTGACAAAATCACTGTCTCAGGTTTTTCTGCCATGATATACTCCTTCTCCAAGGCCCCGACTTTTGGCAATCTTTTCCTACATTATAAGGTGCAACATCTCGTACTTCACTGGATGTGTTAGGTATATAATGTTTTATTTATTCGAAAAAGTTTTTGGATTTTTATTGTTCTACTTACTTATTTTTCATTAATAAACCGAACAATAACATCTTCATCCGTGACTCTGTCCACCCAGCTTATTTTGAGTAATCTTCTGTAGAACCACATCCCGAATCTATTTTTTTTATTTTTTATTAGGTTCTACTCAGATACAATTCGTACATATTTAATATTATAGTATACATGTATAATGCTATTGTTGATATTATTTGTGTTCTTAGTCCTTCTCAATAGTGGTTCCTGTGCTGAGGTGGACTAGTTTATACATATTTATTTTCTATTTTTAAATTTCTATGTACTTTAAAAATTCCTTTTAATTTATCTACATCGACTTGATTAAGGCATACTTTTATCTTTTTTTTAACTCTTCAATCTTTTCAATATTTTTGAAGGTTGGAGGAAGGATGTTGTAGAGTTTTGTTTTGTTTTGCAAAATAGGTACAGCTTCTTTGGCCAAAAGTTGTGTTGAAAGATGGTGTATTTCTATTTACCATTTTACTGCCTCTCGTATTATATGCCGGTGCTCTATTATTTTGTTTTGTGTCTTTAAATTGTTTTAAGAGAATGCTCTTGTCATATATATTTGTTTTATGTTCGGCACGTCAAGACATTTGAAAATCTCTTTTGAGGGCGTTCTGATTGGAAGTTACAAAATGGTTTTTATAATGCTCTTTTGCGATATATTTAAATGGTTGATATAGTTTGTTGTGGCAGATCCCCATACTAAGATTCCATACTCAATACATCAAAACATTCAATTCTTCGTTAAACGTCCGTATTTGGTAATAATACTAATAATTGACAATTAACACAGCGCTATTTTCGTAAAAATTTCACCTCAAGAGCGCTTTATATAAAAATTGGCGCCATATCATATGTCGCCTACATTGACCAACACAAATTAAATTTAACTCTTTGAGGGAAACGATGCCAATGTGGTTCATGCAAAGGGATATTATGTGCAAGAATTTTGATGCTCCAGCTGAAATTTTGGAAGTCGTAGCACCCCAATGTTTGCTTTCGACTTTGACACATTTCCAAACAAACTTAGTTTATCCTAACCTATAAATCAAACGTCAAAAATATAATTGCCCGCAGAAAAAAAATTGTCATAAGAAAAAAAATTCGATGTATCCTGCCTTAAAGGACTCGAATGATAAATAATGTGTTTATAATATTTATACACAATCAAATAATATCTAAATGTATTTTAATATAATCTGTACACCTCGTTTCTTTAAAAAAAACATACGATTTGATCAATTTTTGATGCTGCCAATGAAAAAACAACGCATTACTCGATGCGTATTAAGCGCAATCATGATATACAGGGTTATTTGTAAAACATTAATAACCTCGCAGGACTATATTCCTGCCTTGATGTCGAAAGTGTTCGAGCTATTCTGACCATCAATAGTTATGGAGATATGCGACATCAAAGTTTGCTTTTTTTTCAATATTTCTGACTTATATTTTGTAAAAAATTATATCTACTTAGTTACAGTATATTCCAGTACATATATCAAATATGTAACATATATCAAATACAGTAACATACATTACAGTAACATATATCAAATATGAAAAATTCATTTCCTTCAATATAAGTCAAATAAAATAATAAAAACCTTCGAATTCCAATTAGAAATTTTTCAGGGTATTTATCATTTTATTTTACTTGTATTGAAACGAATGAATATTTCGTAATCGATATAAGTTACTGTAATGATAGTCCAGAGTTTAAAAAAAAAGTCAGAAATATTGAAAAAAAAAATGTATGTAACGAGATGACAGTTACAAACTATCAATTATTTGGCGCCCTGTTCCAACGACACTGATTCAACCCTTGAGAGAAGTCGCAGTAAAATCCGCCGACGTAACTAGTACATATTGCACACTGGCGACCTCTATTGTAGAAGAAGAGAACACTCCACAACAGAGTGCATACAATTTACGCCCTAGAATGCAGCACCTAATCAGTCCGACCTCCACCTCCGCAGGTAAAGGTCGTCCTCCTGATGACGTTGAATAAGTATTCAACGAAACGTCGAGATTCGCTTCTCGGAAATACATACGGTTCGTATAAAATATCCGAAACTATTTACAGTTAAATATGTCTAACGACCATAATACCAACCTTAACTCTTTAATAATAAATGCTTGACGTCGCACATCTCTATAACTATTGATATTAGGTCATAATAGCTCGAACATTTTCGACTCATAATCAAGGCAAGAATATAGTCCTGCGAGGTTATTAATGTTTTACAAATAACCCTGTGAATGCAAAAAAGTTGTACGAACTTACTCAATGCGGTATCATTTACATTTCATTTATTTCATCTATCATTTACATTTCATTAACAGTTTACTTTGCAATCTTTTTACCGTACCTATTCTACTCTATTATCGTTCCAGTTTGTCTGCTTCGTTGCAATCTAATACACCTACTTCTTAACACCGTGTGCCACTGTGAAACCGTTCAGTAACGAATTGGTGCTGCACATTAAACGCTCTCTAACGCCTTCTGATTGGTCAACTGTCACCTCTGATGCGATCAATCCTAATCACTTGACATTAATTTCCCCGACAGCTGTTTGACAGGTCATTTTTATCAATGTACCCACATGACGTCGGCCAGATGTTGCTTGTTACCCCGGCTAGCTCCTCTCGTATGGGACAATAACGATGCGTGCTTACAGCTTGTGTGAGATTTGATTGGGTACTCTCTTCAAGAGATGTCCGCTCAAGTGTCGTGTCCCAGAATGTGAAATAGGCCCATAACGCGCTGTGTAGCAATGTTAACAACATTTTTTAATTCAGAATATTTTGAGTTTGTTCAAATCTTTCAGAACAGTGCTGGATTTATGTCACAGAGACATTATTAATCAATTAATGTATATTATAGATATCACAGAGACGAAACTGTATTTATTATGGGAAAGTAGGTATAGAAGTCATTTGGTCATCAAAATTCCGTAAAATTAATTGTAGATTTTCTCATTAGCGACATCTGTGGGGATTTATGGGAATGAAAATGGCTTTGTACAGGCCGCATGGAAACGCGCTTACAACTCATATGTGAAAGCTTACCACGCAATTTGAACATATATACAACTTCCAATAAATGAATAAGCATGGTATATTTTATCATGGGTGGAAATGGCGAATGTTACATTGTGTAAAGTGATCACTTAAGCCAACCATAAAGATAGGTCATAAGTCCTATGTACACCCAAATGACTTCTATACCTACTTTCCCATAATAAATACAGTTTCGTCTCTGTGATATCTATAATATACATTTTTTAAGATTCTTTGAATAGATATATGAATGGTTGCAGTAAAATAGGCACTAAGTACCAAAATTTCATTTTTCAAACTAAGTATGCAGCTTGGTTCTGTATGACATCGCCACTAACCCCAGTAATGCATTATGTCCCTGCAATGTTGCATTTAGCCGTTATGCTCGTTTGAATATCGCGACTTCGCTAAGTACCACGGCGTATTATTTTAAAAACGGCACTAAGTGCCATGGTCCGCTAACTTCAGATTGTATTAAAATGGCTGACCAAGTAGGGAGCGCGTCGGGTAAGCTCCCCATACATACAACATGGAAAAGGTGTTATAAAGAATATAGTACAAATAAAAGAAGAAAAACACAAGGCCTGGAATATACATCAATAACTGAGAATGTCGTTCCAGCAAAAAATCCACCAGTAAATAAGGTATGATTTATTTTGTGTTGAAATTAACATTCATCCCGGTATTTTGTTACGGACAAGGGATACTGTTTGAATATGCTCGGGGTACTTACCTCATGTTGAACTACACAGACGTTGGACTTAGTGCCTTTCGTATATTTCGCAACTTAATGACAGGAAACACAGAATACTATTTTTTCTAGTTTTTATGTAGAAAAGACAGGTAGGATGCATTGTATAGATTTAAAAAAAAATCACGTAAAAACTTATATATGATATTATTATTCACTATTTCTTGTTTTCATCGGCTTGTCGGTCATGGTAATTAGTGCGTAATTTGATTCAACCATTCATACGTTCTATTTACACTATTTCATGAATAGTGTTGATGTCGCTAGTATAATCCCTTCAAATATATGAAAGGTTTCCAGATTTGAAACACATAAAGGGTGTCTTATAGCTAGTAGCAAAAATTTTACAGGTGAAGTCCTGCCTTGATAGTGAGTCGAAAATGCTCAAGCAACCATGACCTAATCTCAATTGTTATGAAGACATGCAATAACAAAATTTGCATTTATATTCAATATTTCTGACTTATTTATTGTGAAAGGTTTAACTATCATTGGTATAACTTATATCGATAATGTAAAATTCATTCGCTTTAATAAAAGTTGAATAAAATGATAAAAATCTTGCAATAATAGGTCATGGTTGTTTGAACATTTTTGAATCATTATCAATCCGTAAAATTTTTGCTTCGAGCTAAGAAACACCCTGTTTACAAGTTTCAAAATTTTTATGAGGTGTGGATATTCAATTGAACGTAATTACGAACGCTCTACAATTCTTTACTATTTATACAATAATTATAGCATTTGTTTTTAAATTCATTCATCTTATTTATATTCTTCATGTTCTCTGGCATCTCTTCATATATTTTTACACCTCTGTACATTAGACAATTCTGTGTATATCCTTTATTCTTATATGGTAATCTTATTCTATTCCTATTTCTGGTGTCATGTGTATGTACATCACTATTTACAATAATTTTGTTCAAAAAATATTTTGGCATTTTGTTATTGAAAATTTTAAGTACAAATATGAGAACATTAAAAATAAGTATTTTTTTAATTTCCATCCAATTGAGTGCTCTCCTCATCGTTCAAAAAATATTTTGGCATTTTGTTATTGAAAATTTTAAGTACAAATATGAGAACATTAAAAATAAGTATTTTTTTAATTTCCATCCAATTGAGTGCTCTCCTCATTTTTTCAATTCTATTGTATTTTTTTTTAAATATGGTTCTCATTGCCCTGTTTTGCATCACTTATAGTTTCTTGATGTTTCCTTCATTACCCAAATACAAGACACAATAGTTTATGTGAGGAGTTATTATAGTTTTGTATATTATCTCCGCACTATTTTTATTCAAATTTTTTCTGAATATCCACCTTTTTTTTTTGATATCCTTTTTAGAACATATTAATTATAGATCCCACCACAACAAACAGACAGATAGAGTTAAATAAAAGCATGTAAAAAAGTAACCCATAAAAACCAAATTTTTATTTTACTCCCTTTCTTTGTAAAATATAACAACAATTAAAGACGAATTAAAACGTATAACATAACACTAAACTTACAGAAATTTAATATATTTCTAAAATGTCAGATGTTTTGAGATGTCAAGATTTTGATAGATTCAATTATCATCAATATCGTACCTTATGAATTTCCAACGTCAAATGATTTAGTTAGAATCAGATTTGAGTAATGTAGAATTCTTCAAAACTAAGCAGAAATCTAAAAGAAATAAATTATTTGATTTTTTCCCAAAAACCCAATTTTTCTGTCATCTGTGAACCAATTGTTTTGTAAATTTTCGAAATTCGTAGTGATGTACCTATTATACCGACGGAGTAATTCAAATTTAGAAAATATTCCGCGACGTTATCGGGCCGCCGCGCCGTTGCTAATCAAACTTTTTTAATGATTCCAATTTGAAAAAACCAATAAAAATCTAAAAATCCGAAATTATACTATAATTATTATATTTTTTTAACGAAAAATTGATAAATCTTCTTGATTGTCGTCACGAGTCTGCTTGCCAAGTTTCAGCTCGATTGGATCACGGGAAAAGGGTCAAAAATCGATCCAAAGTTTTTATTGAAGGCAAGCCGGCAAGCAAGCAGACGCCACGAGTTAATATAAAGGGAGTAAAAAGAAGTCTTTCCACTTCCGCATTTGAAATTCGTTTTATTAAGTTGGTTCGATATAATTCAATTCCAAGTGAATCTCTTCGAGACAAGATTTCGCGACATTATTTTTGAATAATATTATGGAAATGGCCTCGTTAAGGCGAGATGAATCCATTAAAATTAACGGGCAATGTAAAGTATAATAACATAATCATGTATACGTATTATATATTGGTTTACATCTGTTCTGTGTCTGCCGCCTCTCCACCAATTAGAGCCGAGATAAGAGTTTGATATAAACCGAAAATAACTCAAGTGGTTCTGTTGGATGTAATACATTTCAAATTTGCTATGAAGTCAGCTGTGCTGAGAATTTGTTATTCAATGCATTAATCACTTAGTGGGTTGATTTTCTTATGAAAAATGTATTGACTTCCATACTTATTAAGAAGTAATCACAAATACAATTATATAACATAATAATTTCGCTGTCTGCCCGTCCGTCTGTCTGTCTGTCCCCGTAACTTCGTGCAATTTCGTTCGAATTCACCGCTAAAAAACGGTCGGAGATGAAGCTTGAACCCCGGGCTGGCAGATTCACGCATGTTGCCACGGCCGCCTCTCCGTCGAGCGCCAAAAACTAACTAACTAACTTACCATCACGCCGTTTCCCCGTGAGGGTAGGCAGAGAGGATAGAGCGCCATACTCTTCTGTCCTGGCATACAACTTTCGCTTCATCTGCATTCATACATCTTCGCATGCAAGCTCGACGGTTGTTGAGGCTTCTAACAGGACCATCTTCCAGTATCTGGTTAATCTGGTCATGCCACGTCCTCTCTTTCTGGCGCCGTCAACACGTGCATTATATATTTTTCTTACCATTCTTTCCTCATTCATTCGCTCAACATGCCCAAACCACCTGAGCGACCCTATTTTTATTCTATGCGTTATGTATGCTACGATCAGCTTTACATTCATTCCTAATATCTTCATTCTATCATACATGGATTTGGATTTGGATGGCGCCAGAAAGATGCTATAAATATATACTAGGGCTTAGCAAATATGGAACCAATGTTCCGTCATTTTTGACGGGTCGCAGCTAGTACACACATTTACGCTCGCAATAGGGGATTGCGTATAAAGGATAGATCACCACTGCTATATTTAGTGTATTACTTAGAACTTTCTGGAAGCAGTGGGATAAGTATTAATCATAATATTACGTAGGCGCTACTCGGTATTCACACATTCAAAGAATTTACAAATGATCTTATTCTCAATCCCGTTTAATCAACATTCCAGGAAAATAAATATTCTTTGCGTAAAATTCTCCGGAATCAGCTGACGCCTCGCGACGTCCCAGAGGGCATTGTACCACTGTTCTATATCGCGATGGTTTGGGCAATAAAATGGCTATAACCTGTATATACAACGCCCGCCCTTTCCCTGATTGAATGCCGCATTAAAAGGGATTGTATTTATGTCTTGTAATTGATGCGAACCACTTCATTTTCCACTTTGGGCGGCCATTAGTGGCCCTTGTATAGAGCAACAGTTTGTCGATCGAAGTTTGGTCCACTTGTAAGTAGCCCTGGTCGTGGCACTAGGGCATGCATTTCCAACTTCAGTTAACAGATTTACCGATAAATGTATCTTATTTAACCGGTACATTAATTTCCGAGTACCGGTTATTTCGGTGATAACAAGAAACACATAAAACAAATAGAATATACATAATCAAAACAAAAAATAATTAGAATTGTAAAAAATAAAGATACTCCGAAATAATTAGAATACTTGAGTCACTAATATTTATCTTATGATGTTTGTATTTCTCTACACTGTTCCATTACAGATTGTTAGTTAACTTTGTAAAAACCACTACCAGATTTTAGGTCGTTTTCGAGACGTACCCGTCTCTTCGTCAGGACCAACACTACACCACTACATTCACAACACTACACACCTCAACCATAGTATTGTTACACTCCCACCAATAATTGATCACATGCGTGTTAGTCTTGTCAGGGACAAACATGCACTGGTTAGCCTAATGAACCATCAGGGATCTACCGAAAGAGAGTGAGAGGGGGCGGGGTCTAAAGTGGGTGTTACCCCATCTTTTGTGAACATTAGATTAAACAAAGGGCTATATGGAAAATTAATTTAGTTGTTAATTAGGGGTTCTCTATTATTCACCGCCTCCCTAATGTAAAAAATTTCTAAATTATTCAATTTTAAACATTTATTTTTAGTATTTAATATTTTCACCCCTATTTTTGCGTCAAATTTATGATCATACATACTTATTCATTCATGCTCTTATGTATCAAACTCCTGTCCCCAAACACAAGTATTACTTTACTGGGGACAGTTAAACATGCATAGAAAAAATGTAATATTCAATGTAAAATGTATGTAATATTTTTATTTTCAATAAAGAAATTTCAATATAATATTTTAACTTTGAAACCCTTAAAAGTCTGTATGTATCTGTGATAGAACCTTATACTTATATGATATACAGGGAAATACATTTAAAATGCAGAGGCGTGCAGTGGGAAAATTGCGGCATGATTTTTACGAAACCAAATATTTAGTATTTATCTTATGATGTTTGTATTTCTCTACACTGTTCCATTACAGATTGTTAGTTAACTTTGTAAAAACCACTACCAGATTTTAGGTCGTTTTCGAGACGTACCCGTCTCTTCGTCAGGACCAACACTACACCACTACATTCACAACACTACACACCTCAACCATAGTATTGTTACACTCCCACCAATAATTGATCACATGCGTGTTAGTCTTGTCAGGGACAAACATGCACTGGTTAGCCTAATGAACCATCAGGGATCTACCGAAAGAGAGTGAGAGGGGGCGGGGTCTAAAGTGGGTGTTACCCCATATTTTGTGAACGTTAAATTAAACAAAGGGCTATATGGAAAATTAATTTGGTTGTTAATTAGGGGTGCTCTATTATTCACCGCCTCCCTAATGTAAAAAATTTCTAAATTATTCAATTTTAAACCTTTATTATTAGTATTTAATATTTTCACCCCTATTTTTGCGTCAAATTTATGATCATACATACATATTCATTCATGCTCTTATGTATCATACTCCTGTCCCCAAACACAAGTATTACTTTACTGGGGACAGTAAAACATGTATAAAAAATGTAATATTCGATGTCAAATGTATGTAATATTTTTATTTTCAATAAAGAAATTTCAATATAATATTTTAACTTTGAAACCCTTAAAAGTATGTATAAATCTGTGATAAAACCCTTAATCTTATATGTATTCTAGTACCTACAGGGAAATACATTTAAAATACAGGGGCGTGCAGTAGGAAAATTGCGGCATGATTTTTACGTAACCAAATATTCAATAAAAATCGAAATAAAACATATCTCGTAGTTTTCCTAAGACAATTATTATCATAGTATTCATATTTTGATACACCATAATTTTCTGTCTTCTTCTTCTTCTTCTACCCGTTATCCTATTGGGTCGGAGTCCCTGCACCGCATAAAAGGTTCCGACTTTTCATATTCCAGTTCAATTTAGTTGCAACCTCGCTTCGCAGCAGTCTTCCAACTGTTTCCGCCAGCTTCTCCTGGAACGGCCCCTCGGTCTTCTGCCTTCTGGTCTCGCCTGGAATATCCACTTTGGCAGTCTATCTGCCGGCATCCGCAAGATATGTCCCAGCCACCGTAACTGTGATTTCTCGATAAAAGTCAGTAAAGGTTCTACTTCGAGACATTGTCTAATTTGGGTATTTATGATTCTGTCCCTTCTGATGACTCCTACTATTCCTCGTAGAGATCCCATCTCGGCGGCCTGTAGCCTTGAGCGGGTTCTATCGGTCAAGATCCAGTGCTCGTGGCCGTACACCAGGGTTGGCCTGAAAACTGATTTGAATACTGCCAACTTTGCTCGCTGGCTGAGCTTCGCTTTTCTAAGTATGGGATAATACAGGGATCGTGCTACCTAGCTTGCGGCTCCTATCCTCCTATCCGATTCACTTTCTTGCTCTCCATCCTGAGATGTTATTTCACCGAGGTATTTAAAACTGTTTAGATGTCACAAATATTTAATTTCAATTATTTTTCCAAAATATATGTTTACGAAAAAGTCATGCTTCAATGTTCCCACTGCACGTCTTCTTCAAAAAGAGCAAAATGATTTTGTGGTGACATTATCAATATAATTAATAAAAATGTATTTTGTTTTCACCACTTATTTATTTAAAAATATCAACATATTTCAGAGCCCATGGCCCCTTCGTCAGGATACCTAAAAAATTAAAAATCAAAAATCAAGTATACAGGATCAAAATATAAAAAATATATAAGGGAAATGAATAATGATAAAGTATCTACTAACATGAAAACAAATTTAAAAGATAACTATTTGTAAAAATGACCCTGTTATTTGTTATATTAAATTTACTATTAATTATTAACACTTTTTATTATTTCCAAAATTTCTAAATCTTATCAAACTGTTATTCTGTATATTCGTACGTAAATTTGTAAACCCTTATTAATATTAAAAGAATGATCCATAGCCAAAAGATGATTCGCAAGTTCGGAAAAAATATTATTATTTTAAACACCTTGAGTGTTCCTTAATTCTTTCATCAAAATTTCTAATGAAGTTTTATAAATTTTTTGTTTACCTCCAATATTTGATAATGAAATGCTTTGGAGAAAAATTGTACACATAAATAATTATATTTCAAATTCAATAGTTAAATAATACCAAATGTCATTCAACCAGCTTTCTGTAGGTATTAATAATAATTTTTTTTTAAATACATATATTTAATTATAAGGATAGGGATGTTTTAAAAAAAAATGGGTGTTTATAAATTGATTTGTAATGATTGTGATTATTTTTATATAGTAATTTTATTTATTTTTTAACGATTTACCGATACATTTTCATGCGTTGTTGTCATTAGAATAACAAGGTAATATTTGCCATTTATGTAGGTACCTACCCGGGAAAATTTGCTTCGAATATTAATAACTCGATTACCTGACGGTAATTTTCTTTGATAAATGTTGACAATGTGTTATAATTACATTATACTGGAGCCGAATTGAAACTGTGTCACAGTCATAACAAATAAAAACGAGTAGTAAAGAAAAACGTGAGTATTGCTAAAATACTCGGCCCCAGCCTAATTCGAAAATGAAATTTTTAATAAATTTACGGAAAATTATAGTGTATTATTTTTAATTAAATTTCATTATTATGGTTATAAACAAGGTGTTTTCAAAAATATCTCATCTTTGGGCGGCAGAAACACATTTATTCATACGCACTATACTTACTCTCCTTCTCGTTCTCTCTTCTTCTTTTTCTTCTCTCTCAAATCTCCTTCAAAGTCCCCTTGGTAATGTTCACTCTCCTCCCAGCGGTGCCGCCATTGTTGGAAACACTTCTGTCACGCGTCTCATAGAATGGTGTTCAGTTGGACGTTTCGTCGCGCACAATGTCTTCTCTTGATTCAAATCGGTCCGTTTCAGCGGCAGTTTTTACTTGGGGAATAGCCAAAGTCACGCGGAACCATGTCGGGGTGTACCCGAATCAGATGGTAAGAATAGGTCGTTATCCTCCATGGTTGGCAGCATCGGCACGAATTTTGCTGACACTCTCATCAAGCCCAAATTCTCCGTCAAATGCGAATGTAAAGATCCAATGCTTACTCCCATTTCATTGAGTATTTAGACATTTTACCTGTCGCGTGTCACTTGATAAATTGCATTGACCTTGGCACCCATGCACTCTATGCCTGCTCGAAGGGTAATTTGATATCTCGTGTAATCTGCTAAGTAATAACATAACTATTAATTTTATTTTCTACAGTTTTTCCAATAAATATAAAAAGCTGTATTCTGTGATACGTTACTTAGAGGAATTTTATTCAGCTAGCTGTAATCCTTCATAAGTGATATTTTTATACATATTTCATTTCCAGGTGTATCTACATTTGTAGGTTATATTTATGTCCTTGTGGTATATATATATATTTTTTTAAATTCTCAAGAGGTGCCGATAACTTCCACAACAAGTTATCGCGCGAAATGAATGTGTAGCGTAGCGTTTTGGTGGCGTTAGTGACGGACATTGTCACATACAGAAATATGCATGTTTTGCCTTTTGATACCTTAATTTTTTTCATGCGTCATTATTATTTGTGCCATCTGGTAGCACTAGTGGCAGACATTCTTAAATAGAGAATGTGATGTTTCTTAGTGAATAACTTCATAATATGTAGGGTTTAAAAGCAAAGACAGCAATATTTAGAAAAAATTTAATGCAGTCATCGAGGATTACTAATTTATAATGTACTGAATTCTATATTTTTTAGGAAATATAGCATATACATTTATAAAAAACATGACTTTAGAAGGGATTGTAGATATATAAAATTCACAACATTTAAACTAGTAATTAGGGTTGTCACCTTTTTTTGTGCAAATAAAGAACATTGATTATTAAAGATAGAATAAAGTACATTGTGTGAAAATAAAGTACGATAGATTTTACTTTTTTATTTTGCTTAAAAACATATCTTTCATTACTTTTAACAAATAATTATCACTACTAAACAATTGCACAGCATTTTGCAGTCTATATTATCAAATTAAAGTAAATAAGTCATTCATTTTTATCAGATTCATTGACGCTTTGTTTCTTTCGTCTCGCCATTTGCTATTCATTACAGAAAAAACTCTATAAAACCAATTAACCGTATTTTAACTACACTCAATCCGCCTTACACAAAACAAACAAGATTTTTTTACAATGACATTGACTATGTTGACATTTGAGGTTAGGTTGCATTAAATAACGAGTGTTTATGTGGCGACCGCCACAGGTATATCGTCAATTTTATCGAACCTATTCCGCAACAATCGATAACGTCATCGACCCCGGTAACTCTCTCGTTCCGTTTTACGCAAAAATTTCTACGATCAACTTTATTTTTTTATGTTATAAGTAAAATGAATCCCGGAGAAATCAAATCATGCGAAATAAAGCATTTTCGCGTACTTTATTGTTCTCATAAAGTATATAGTACAATTACCCGAAATAACGTACAATACTTTATAATAGAGTACGGGTGGCAACCCTGCCAGTAATCCTCGATGACTGCATTTAATTACATTTTTTGGATTTGCTGCCTTTGCTTTTGTAGCCCACATATAATCTCACATAAGGACTAATTATTAGTGTAATTAAGGATATTTTAAAGATATTATAGTCAAGATTAGCTTCGGTATGATCCTCTCATTCTTCCAAATTCATTCAAATTTTATCCAGCATCCATGATGTTTTTCTAATGGAGTTTTCACATAATTTTCGCCGATCAACAGATTTCCCAGCGACTGCGCTCGAATCGAAAAACCGCGCGAGAAAGCCCGATCAAACCCACCATAGAGTGATAAACTTAGACTTATCCCGAGTGTTTATTTACAGTTCGAATCACGACTCGCGGAAAATCTGAGTCAGTCGCCTTTTGCCAGTCCGGCTGACAGCCGGGCGCCGCCATCTTGTTTTCCATTTCGCGCGCATCGCCGCGCTCCGCGTTCGAAAAATAATCGGTCGCGTATTGTTCTAGTGGCAGTTTTTTTTTTACGTTTGTGGCTGTCGAGTGGCGATATTATTTTCCGCGGGGCACGTTGTTTTATTTCGCGTGATTTATGTAAGAGTCTGTTTGTTTTCTCTGCGCTTATGGCGTATTGATGTCCGTACGCCCATTATCGTTTTACGATATTAAGTGTTGACATATTTTATTACGATTTTGTGAGTACAATGTCGAGTGGTGGCGACATGTTTGTGCTGTAATGATTTTATGTTTGATTAGTTTGTTAGTATTTCAAGAAAATTCATTTTTTAATGTATTCTCGAGCGGCATATTAATTTGTTAATACGCATAATTTAACGAAACAGCTGTATGTATAAACTCTTGGAATATCTATAGCATTTTCTTAAAACATTGTGTGAATTAAATTTTTTGTAGTGAGTAGAATTTTTAAATCATATTTTATTTATGATTGTGCAATATAATTAATGAAAATTAACGTTGTTAACTGTATTTAAAAAAAATCAAAATCACAGTCGATGATAACGCGTCGCGTTCCAGTAGGTATGGAACCAGCAGAATATTTAATTGTATTAATATCAATTGAATCAACACTATTATTTTAATTGATGACAGTTACGCATTTTCTTCTCCATAAACTATTTTTGTATTGTGAGCATTTTAATACTTCATAGGGAAATAGTTAGGTAAGTTTCATAGCTGCTAGCGACAAATTTGATTAAATTAATATTTCGTGCTGCATTTTCGTCTCCATTAAGGCGATCGTCCAGCAGATTGAGCAAATTTCACAATTTTTTTCTCATATTTTCTCTTGCGTTTTTTATCACATTTTTGTGGGGAAATATATCATTTTAAAATTTATTCATCAGGTTACGTATATTTTAAATACAGATATCTTGTTAAAATAACACAAACTAAATTATTTAATTGATTAATAAATTACCAAACCTTCGATGTTTTTAAAATGAAGAAATTTGCTCCAAATTTTGGGCCTTTTATGACTGAATGACTCGTGAGATCTCTTTTTTATTCAATAATATCTGTGTTACACAGGTTTTTTTATAGCTTTTATTAAGTTGTATACACAGAAACGTAATCTTTTGATCCAAAAAAAAATATTTTATCCAAAAATACGCAAAATATTAGTTCTTCTATAAAATCTCAATTAATTCATCTGTTATTCATTTCAACCCCTTCAAATTATTACCCATCAGATAAAACACAATATGCCAGCGCTTTTTTTATCTTCTGTAACGCTATTTCCTGTATGGCGTTTATCGTCTTCAGCGATTTTGTGTTCATCTTCTCGAAACATGGCTTTTATGTTGTTAAAACATGGATTTCGTGGTTTTTTTTTTCATTTCGGCAATACAAAAAATCATAGGAAGAGCATGTCCGGCGAATACGGAGGCTCAGGCATCATAAGGGTTGGCAAGGATTTTTTAAATCTTTGTTCCATTTTTCCACAAGTAAAAAAACGCCGAGCACATCAAAATAGTGATTTTTGGCCAGGAATATAAAAAGCTTCCAATATGGCTACTAATATCTAGGTACATCAGGGACAAGTGTACAGATACAATAAGATATACGTATTGTTGCGAGTTATTTGTCTGCGCATTATTGAAGTCCTCAAACTGTTCACATGATTCTAAAAACAACTGAGCTATTCTCGTAATCACTAAAAGTATGGAGAAATCAGTGGAACGTTCTCAAGGCATCGCGAAATCAACGATTTGTATAAAAGGCAAACTTGAGCGGACTTGTTTGAAAGCGCGACATTGAAGTCAACAGACAAAAACGAACCGTGCGACGTGTGTGTTCCTAGCAAGCCAAATACCAGCGACAATAATTAAGAGAAGTACTAAACAGAAATAAGTGCGACCACTTATTAATAACTGACAATTTGTGTGAATGTGTGAATTCGTGTTTAAGTGTTTTTAGTGTTTCATCGTCTCCCTTGGTCACGATTCCATCTTAGTTTTCTAAAATAAATTAGTATATTTCCATTATAAGTTAAATTACATTTGATCGCAGTATTTCTGCCATTATTTCTTGTAAGTTTTCTAATTTATAAATGTCGCATTTCGCTCCTTACAAATTCACGTAATTTGGTTTAAACAAAGCCAACCTAATTGAAGCCGGCCGGATTTATCCGGATTTTGCGTGAACGGAATTATTTCACCAGCGACGGCCGAGTTTGAAATGATTTATTTCGGTTTCAACATTTAATGTTTTCTTTCTAATTGCCTCAAGAGACCCATTAGCCGTATTGGTTGTTTTTTGTTTTTCTTATCTTATATCTTAAATGACCTGTGCGTTAGATGACCACTTGTGAGCGGTAAAAAAATTGGTCAGTGTGCGCGAAAGTCATTAGTGCACTCAATAATTTCTCTTACGCTTTGTCCTAGCTTTGTTCCGTGTGTCTATTATTTTTGTTGATGTGTAACATCTTTCCTCTCGCTTTCCTGCAGTCTGTGGCAGTGATTTCGTGAAAAATAAGATGCCAGGGAAGCGCGCTCGATTTCATTTAACCAATGAGCGCGCGCGATGGTAAAAAATCGTCGTTTATAAACAAGTCACTGTCCAGCAGGTGCCGTCAAAGCGAAGACATGGCTGGTGTCAAGCGTGTGGATGTTGTATATATATTTTGGCTTTTATCTTCGAAACTATCCAATAAATACTCAATTTTTTTACATTTATGTAAACAATAACTACCCTTAATGATTTACATTCTAAAATTTTATGTAATTTATGTGATTATTTTTAAATATTTATTCAAAGTTTTCATACAATATGTATGGTGGCGCACTACCGCCATCAATGAAAATAAATAAAAATATATAACTCACATGTGAAACGAGCTGTACAACGTATATACCAGAGGCGTGCAGTAAAAACAAGAACAAGCACGATTATATTAATTAAACATATTTTAGGAAAAAAAAATTAAATGAAATATTTATCTGGCAGAATATCGTGAAATATTAAAATATGAAAAATATGTTAATTATTTTGATAGGAATATATCGAGATACATCTCTTATATCGGTTTACTTTCAAAATATATTCTTAGGAAAAGGTCATGCTCCTCGTTCTCACTTCACGCCCCTGGCATATACATACATAGTATATAAAAAAATGAATAAATTCTGAAAAAAGAAAAAAATATATGTTTTTATATACAACTTCCTAAAACGTGACAGTTGTGGTACTCAATCATGAGTGGAGTCGTCAATGTATAAAGTGTAACTTTAAGTAAAGTAACTTAAACCAACCTCAGGACAGATCGTAAGGTCTTTAATGCCCAAAAATACATATTATATACATACTCTCCCATATAAATAGCTTCATCTCTTACTTGATATATTTTCTAGCTATCAAAATTACATATCTCGTACTACGAGGGTTTGTGAATAGCAGTTAACGCAAAATTTAACAAGTAGTTTCATCAGGTGGTTTAATCACTGATCAAGTAACCGCTTAACATGCCGTAAAGGTCACTTATTGGTCTATCGAGTCTCTGCTAGTGTTGTAAAGCTCACCAGGCGATGTTCACACGATCGACTGAACAGAAGCTCTGCACTAAACTTTAGACACTGAAATAATCAGCGTTATTAGCAACATTAGATCAGTAATCATCATTTTCTGCTGGATAAAGGTTTCCCTGTGGCTCCTACATTTTTCTGGGTTCTTCACTAAGCTTTATCATTCTACATGTATCCTATTCAATAAATCTTCAGACACCTTCGAGAATATTTATTTTCATGTGGATCCATTTTTCTTCGTCTGCTGGATACAGGCTTCTTCCATACCCTTCCATCCTTCCTTGTTATTTGCTAATTGTAGCCATTTCTTTCCCCCCACAGCGGTTGTGTCGTCGGCCCATCTCTTTTGAGGTCTTCCGATACCTCTTTTATTTTCCCAAGGTCTCCACTTCAGAACTCTGGGAGTCCATCTTGTAGCATCCTGCCTTGCAACATGCCCTGCCCATTGTCATTTTAGTTTCGCTTCCACCACTCTAGTTCTGCGCCTAATTTCATCATTTCTTCAGAGGCAATTAGTTCTAATATTGCCTCTGAAGATGATAGTTGTGTCCACCGAATGCGTTTAGGCTTATATAACTCGAATCAGTGGAATAAAACGTTTTATATAAATTATTGTGTTAATAATGAACTTCCACTCTTTAAATAAAACAACGCTTAATTTATTAAATGAATGAGTGTTGAAAAGAATGAGAACAGAGAGTATGCACGAAACCTACTACAATCAGGTAAATCGAATATTGCAGGATTGCCTTGTTAAAATCTTCAGCACCGATGAACGAGCGAGCGAGTGAGGTCGAAGCAAAAATGGTGTTAAATAGTAGAGTATGGCATACTACCCTCTCTGGATATCCCTACCGGAAACGGTGCAATGATTAGTCGGTTAGTTATTTAATTGTTCCCAAAATGGTGAGGGATAGAAAAATACTCTGTACAGATTCAAAATCAGCTCCTCCAGCTATAAGCTCTCAACAAATTACTTAAAGAGAACGATATTGTGTTCTGTTGACCCTGAAACCCACGTACTCTGTGCTTCCACAGTAATTTTATAGCTCGTATAACGTTTGTGTATGACATTTAATTTAATTTTCTGCACTGTGACTTCTCAACTAATTTTAAGATATTGTTACAATGTAAATGTCACACTAGAACTGCACAGAGTGTTTCGAAGACAGTAGCCAAAATTTCGGAGGGGTCTTCTTCATTCAACTTTGAATAAAAAATATTCTTTATATTTTAGATAAAATGCCGTCAATTCCAGAGAAAATGACACCAAATTTTTAATTAAATAAAGTCATTTATATCAAATATTAAAAATTTAGATTGCAGATTTGATAAATATTTTTTGAAAGGTTTTTATCTTATTTTTTGACATATATATACTCGAACCAAAGCGAATGAATTTTCAATAATCTAAAAAAGTTACTGTATGATAGTGCAACGCTTAACAGAAAATAAATATTGAAAATAAAATACAAACTTTGATGTCGTTTACCTGCGTAACTGTCGACATTTCACCCAAGAATATTTCTTATTCGTAATTTTTCTCGAAGTTTCTAGATACGAGACGTTAAAAATGTATAATAATGCGGTGGAATGCAAATACAGAGGTCGGAATGAAATGCTGTTATTAAATTAATTGGATAATAGGTAATTCTTCCCATTCTTAACACGATATTTTACTACGCAATCTGCACCCTAATATTCGTTAGAGGTACAATTTTAGAGTAAGGACTTTAAGGAGGTGTATATAATGTGTAAGCACGTTCACCTCGCGTTTATTTTGGTACAAAACAGTCACCAAGATGCTGTTTACAGAAACAACTCTAATCCTTTATCTCGCGAGATCCAAAATCCAGGACGGCAAAGATTCTTAGAAAACCTGTCAACACCAAGATTGCTCTTACAGATGTATGTATCTTACAAATTTCTGTTGTTTTTTGAAATAATTAAGTATCCATACACTGTCACAGATGCATTTTCCAATTTTTTGGGAACGTCGTCAGCTGAGTGGGAGAAGGGTAATTTTTAAAAAAAGGCTGTAAGTAAAAGGGTTACGTTTAACTCAATGAACTAAGCAGATCAAAGGCTTTTGGCTTTCAGACGAAGAAAAATCCTCAAGGATATCAATAGACCACAATCTTCAGCTCTGATAAAATCGAGAAAGGGATATTTTTAGGAAAAGTCTAATAGATAATATTGTGTCGTATCTCTAGCCATAAACTAGTTTATCGTAAAACGAATCCATTTGAAGACAACGTCATCACTTCGTCAACAACTTTTTTGAACTATTTTAGAATAAAATCTTCTAATAGTTATCTTGACAACGGGCTCTCTATTGGGAAGTTTGGACACTAAAAATTCAGTGCTACATGGCAACCACGCTATGCCGCAACTGCAGCGTATTAGCAGATCAGCATTTTTTCTTTGTTGACCATTAAATTCAGTTAAAAAACGTTTCATCCACAAATCGCGTAATAAGTACGCTTTAACCTTTAAGTATTAAGCAATAAATACGTGTCGATCACTAAATGTAGTGAGAAATATATTTCAACCACTTAATCTATTGAGAAATATTAAAAATTCACAAAAAATCACATAATAAATAAGATTTAACCACACGAATCTCGCAAAAAATACGTATCGATTCTAAAACTGGAAGTAAGGAAGTTCATTTTCGATCTCTAAATGTGGTAAGATTTACGTTTCAATTTGCTAGCCCGGGGTTCAAGCCACATTTCCGCCCGCTTAATGTGGTTTTTTAGCCGTGAATTGGAACGAAATTACGGACGTTATACGAAGTTACGTGAACAGACGGACGGACGGAGAGACGACGAAATTATTATATATAGATGATGAACTATGCAAGTCTCACAGAGACTTATATGGGGAACGTGTGTGGAAGTCTTTATAAGGTAGCCCAGGGCTTATGACCTGTATAAGCTGACTTAAGTGATAGCTTTACACACACTTTCAACGATTCCACCGTAATAACATCCACATTATGCAATTTTTTAAAGTTGTGTATATGTTCAAAATCAGTTTCTTTCATATGTTCGAATGGACTATGCTAAATACAATGATCCCTCCCATGACATACTTTACACATATTTCTGGGCCACCATACAAAAACTTGCATACACGTTTCCCATATAAATAGATTCGTATTTGTGAGACTTCTATATCCAGTATTGTGTTCTCAGAACATGCATATAAAAATATTGTTAGCTCAAATATTGTTTGAGCTAAAATTGTACATATCTAACATTTTTTAAATTACATTTTTAATTAAAACGTTGCACTATCAAGTGACTGCCGATTCATTTAATTTTCTTGTATCTTGTAAGAAAAGGTTTCATTTACTAAATGTAAAAAATACGTTGCGAATCTTATCATTACTACATATTACTACAAAAATTCATAAAAATACAAAAAAATACACAATTTGAAAAGTATTTTCGGACAATTTTAACAGGTGCACAGAATGCTCTCTGCCTGCCCCTTCGGTCACGTCCCAGCGCCATAAATAAGTAACTAATTTCCCGAGCGCCGTCGTGACAAATGGGAAAGAAATCGTCGAGACTTTTCAAATATAGAACTGTTCTCGCTCGAATTGTCGCCCCGGAAGCGGCGGCCGGAAACGGCGCGCACCGGAAATAGTTCGGCACCTGACGCCGCTCTCATTATAATCCGCAATATCCATGCTTTACGGACCGCAGACAATTAGTCTGGACTCTGTGAACGCTCGAAATTCGCGCCGTAACTTTGTTTCAACCGATCGCGGCTCGTGAACGAACCCAGTTGCGTTTTGCATAAGGGGAATCGACTTGTTACTCCCTTTCTTTTAACTCGTAGCGTCTGACACAGTTATCTATGTACTACACTGCTAACGAAGAAATGCTAAGACATCTATGATTATGTCAAGAGATTTAATTAAACTAAATTATAGAAATCACACCGAGACGAAACTATTTATTTGAGAAACATGTAGGAAAGTCTTTTTTACTCCCTTTCTTTTAACTCGTAGCATCTGCTTGCTTGCTTGTCTGACGAAAAAACTTTGGATCGATTTTTAACCCTTTTCCCGTGATCGAATCGAGCTGAAACTTTGCAGGCAGACTCGTGGCGACGATAAAAATGATCTAACAAATTCTGGTATAAAAAAAATAATTATATTATAATTTTGGATTTTTTTATTAATCAATTTTTTAGCGTCGCCCGGCTCGAGCTCAACGCTTAGGGTAAGAGCTAAACTAGTATAATAAAAACTTGGTTTTTATGGGTTAATTTTTTTTTAAATTATTACTGCCTCGTATCCGATGGCTGATTTTTGGAAGACATTTTTACGAGATTTTGGATCTCGGAAAAGAGATTTGATCCCATGAAACCATTAAAATTGTAATAAAATGTGTGTGGGGGTATAAAAGCAAAGGCAGCAACATCCAAAAAAATTAATGCAGTCATCGATGATTATTAATTTATAATACACTGAATTGAGAAATTTTAAAGGAAATATAGGCTATAAATTTATAGGAAACATGATTTTGAAAGGGTTAGTTGCACAAAATCTAGAATTCAGTATATTTTGAATTAGTAATCTTTGGCGACTCCATTCAATACATCCTTAATTTTTTTTATATATATTCTGTCTTTGCTTTTATACCATTGAATTATTCGGCAGTTACTTCTTGGTGCAACATTTTATATTTTTTAATTTAAACTTTGTATGACACGCACAATATTTGAATTATATATCATTACTTTAGTTTCGAGAGGAGCAGTCCCTCTCATCATCAGGTATGATTAATAACTAACTTAAAGAAGTCTGTCAATCTATTCAAGTAGTTTAGTGAGCAACGAATTGAGGAAGGTTTTTTCGGTCACTAAGGGAAGCAAGTCTAGGATCGGAGAACTTTATTTATTTTATTTATTTATTTCGGAAATAAAGCAGACACAAGTTAATTATATATATTAATAATGGCATGAGTAATCAGAATCTATTATGCTAAACTCTGTCCTAACATATGTCACATTGAAACATTTGATTCAATTCATAAGTTTCCTCTCAGAATTTAAGAAATTAGGGATTTCAAAGGTTTTTCAATTGATCATTATCCATCCTTTATGAGGAACACATTGGGTTAATTTTAATTTGCGACTATCAAAAGAATGATTGGTATCAATTATGTGGTTGGCGAATTCGGAGAAATTATAATTTTTAGGCAATGACGATGTTCTTTTGTTCTAGTGTTTAAGTTTCTTGTGGTTTGGCTTACAAATTTTTTATCACTCTCTCCGCAAGTTATAATAAAAATTTTAAAAAACGTTAAAATAATTTATAAAAAATTTAATTTTTAATTGTTATATAATATTGAAATATTATGGTATAGGTAGGCATGGGTTCACTGCAGTAGGAAACTGAGTGAAATACTTGTAAGGAATTAAAACTTTTATTGGTAAACACATTTGATGTGAGCAAGAAATATAATTAGAATATTCCAACTTACTAGGACAAATAATACTATTAAGGTGTACCCACTAGAAACAAGTTTAATTTTTATTATTCCAGGTTCACGTATATTGAAAGGTTCCTTCATCACTTCTTCACTTATAAGGAGTTGGCAAACGACACAGATGCTAGGCAGGGTACAAGTCGTTTTTCTTCGTTTATCACAAAAGTAAACTTTGTAATACACGTTGAGTTATAGTTAGTGCTACAGTAGGTTTGAATATTAAATACTTTAATACAGAATTTTATAAACCGTCTTTTTTTCTATTTTTTTTATAAAGCATCTTTACAAACATTAACCACTTGAATTATTAAGTATTAGTGAGTATAAAATTAAACGTCATTAAGCTCTGCTCTAAAAAAATTTACAATTTATTTTTCAAAATTTTTTCGGAACTTTAAGAATGCGTGTTGAATGTTTTTAATTTATTTTTCAAACTTCCAATAAAAGAATATATTTTCCAAAAAATAACATCTTGCGTGCGTACCCAAACCTGTATTAGTGTTAACAGAATGTTAGTAAACTTAGTAAAAACCACTACTAGATTTACGGTCTACCGGTTTCGAGACGTACCCGTCTCTTCGTCAGGACCAACACTACACTACTACATTCACAACACTATACACCCCAACCATAGTATTGTAAAACTATCACCACTATTGTTCACATGCGTGTTAGTCTTGTCAGAGAAATTGAACTACTGAACAACTCAGGTTTTTACTAAGTTTACTAACATTCTGTTATTATGTCTAACCACAAAGTTAATGCTTTAAATATTAATAATATTAATAATTTTATTAGTGTTTCTTACACGGATATTTTCCGGACGACCATTACGTATATAAATTTCTATTAAATTTTCAATTCTATATATAAAATTCATTTATATCTCACAACAATAAAACACAGGTCTCAGTGGTCGTGACATCCATCGAATCCATTTTTTTAAAACTCTTTTACGGTGACCTTATCCATAAAAATAACATAAATTTTCAGGCGTATTAGGTGAGTCACCACGTAGCGTAAGTTGAACATGAAAGCCAAATTTGAAATTGAATTAATGCAAAACATATTTTTGGGACTTAACCAATTTTGGCAGTAAGACTATAATCCCTTCGGTGGGACGGTCTAGTACCATGAAGGGCGGTAAACCAAATTTAAAGTTTATCAGATCTCTCGGAGTTGTCGGAACAGCGATGAATCCTGAGATTAAATTATCCTTGCCATGCTGTTAAAATATGTATTAGACAAAATATACATTCATAACACTCGTCATTGTCTCGTAGACACAACCCAGTCTTTCACATTGATTTTACCTCATCCAACTATCGTCGGAATTCATATTTCTTGAGGGTATGCGATGCATTCAATAAACTGATAAGATTATCGGATATTGATCTGTTCGAGTGCAGCCACACAAAATTAAGAAATATTTGAGTGCCGAATTTTTTTCTACTTAATAATTAAGTTTTTTTCACTTGTTCATTCTTTTTGTATTATTTTCAACATGCCTATGTTTTTCTGCTAATAACTAAGTCTCTTTTTCTATTGTTAAAATTTTTTATTCTTTCTTTTCATATAATTCTTAAAATGCCTAAGTTTTGAGAAAAATTTTGTGTGCAGAATTTTTTTCCTACTTAATAATTAAGTCTCTTTTTCTCTTGTTCATTCTTTTTGTATTATTTTTTAACATGCCTATGTTTTTCTGCTAATAATTAAGTTTCTTTTTCTTTTGTTTAAATTTTTTATTCTTTCGTGTTATATAATTTTTAACATGCCTTAGTTTAATTCATAAATATTTATCATTACTAACATATTTCTAAATGTGGAGACCTGTAATTGGCCATCTATATTATATCAATGTTTTCTATGCTTATTTGTTGTGCTGTTGGTCTTCCATGAATATTAAATAAATAAATAAACACTCTTAATTGCACAAAAAAACACAATAAAAATTATTTAAAAAAAAAACAGAAATTAATCTTTAAATCGATTATTCCATGAATTTTATGTGCCTGCTGTTATGGAAATTATTAAATAAGTAAATGTTCAAGTTTTTTGTTTGTAACATTGTGGAAATTCATTTTTAATATTTTAAAAAATGAGGTAAACACAACACTGTTTTATTCCACTATATTTATCTTGAATTAAAGTAAAGTTTAAATTCAGAAATGGCTGAGCATACCAGAATGGAGGGACATAAGTTTGATTCGAAATTATTATATGGGTGCAGTAAAGGAAGAAGAATGGACATCTTGGAGATCTTAGAAATAAATAAAAATAAAATAAATTATAGAAATATAATTAACATCCAGATACCGCCCATAACCTCTCCACTCCTATCCATTCTAACCCCGCCCCCGACCCCCACCACCATTTCACCCACCCAATCCCTATAAATTCTGTCTCGAATTATTTTTAATTTAGTTGTAAACGTTCTAACAATTCTAAATAAATATAGTGGAATAAAACAGTGTTGTGTTTACCCTCATTTTTTTAAATATTAAATTAGTATCAATACTACAAATCTTAAACGTAAAATATATAGTGGATTCTCTAACTTAAACATGCACAGCCCAGAATCATTATTGCTTTCTAGGAATAAAAGCATTCAATTCGTTCCTTGAAAAATTAAAAAAATTCAAAACTTCATTAAAAAGTTAAATAAAAAAATGTAAGAAATAATCCTCTAGAAATTCCCATGTGCTTCATTTAATGTTTATTTATTTTGTTTTCAATATGCTTAACAACTCATCACAATTTTAATATCCATGAAATGAGCTGATGTGATTACTCCTCCCATAAGCACGAACGTCAGATCTTTTATGGCGAGTAAAACGTTTATTTGTATGAATGTATTGTATTGTATTCTTGAAATGTATGTAAAATATACCTCCCTATAATAATTTCGTTGTCTGTCTTTCGAAAAAAAAAATTGGGAGAAAAAATTACTCTAAAAAAGTTACGGACATTACACGAAGTTACGGGGACAGGCAGACAGACAGACAGATAACGAATTTATTGTAATTGGGATTCACAAATAATTTTGACGTGATAACACAAGCGAATAAGAGGCTGATGAAATTGTACGATGCAGCAGACAAGTATTTTTTTTATTATTGCGTGATATGATTTTTAAACATAATTAAGCAAATCTAAAAATCCATAGATTTTATTGTGTAAATGAGAGCAGCTTATAGGACATGAATTGCGCAAATGAGAGCAGTATATATAGGACATGAATTGCGAAAATGAGAGCAGTTTATAGGACATGATTTGTGCAAATGAGAGCAGTTTATAGGATATGATTTGTGCAAATGAGAGCAGTTTATAGGACATGAATTGTGCAAATGAGAGCAGTTTATAGGACAGGACATATTTATATTTTATTCAGATAAAAAGGTTAATCAATAAAAGAAATACAATGTAAACAATGTTTTTGCAGATAGAGTAGGTAGTTTACGTAGGGCACGTGTTATGAAAAGTGTTTCATTTTTCGTTTCGATAGTTCTCACTGCTGAGCAAGAGTTGTGCAAATCGTGTTCTGTTTTTTAATATCTGATGAAATACTTGATACAGTTATGTCGACCGCTGGACACAATGGACTCGTGCGCCCATATGCAGCGGGGAAATACGAATTCGATCCCCGTCTACGGACAATTGTCCGGTATACTACGGCACGACGCCTTTTTTGAATTATCGTACGACGAATAATTGAATTATTACCTATGAGTAAAATTTTCACATTTCGTAATGAAAAACTGATACTGCCTGTTTGAAAACGGCGTTAGACGGATAACAGAGCTAGTCCATAATTCGTTACATGTAAATAGATTCCTGCCTAAATTGAACCTAGTTATGCAGAAAAGCGCCAGGCCACAATTTTGGTAAAAATAAGATATCGATGTCATCGGACGGAGTAAAGTCCATTCTATATTCTACTAAAACCAGCCAAGCCACTTTCGTACAAAAATTCACAGTAATCGCGTCCCAAAATATTTATTGATCGCGAAAACATTTTAAAATCTGCATAAAACGCCCATGCGACTTAAAACACTTTTTATATGACTGTTCCTCAAAACATATTCACCAGAAAACAGCTAGAAAACAGTTATTTAGTTATATATTTAGTATTATGATATAGTTTTAAAGAAATATATTCACATGGTGGTAATAAAAATCCCACACAAATATAAATTTAATTACTAGATATAATAGATAAGTAACTGTAAGTAAATAAGTTTTCTACAGAATACATATTTGACATCATAAGATCAGACAAAAGAAAAAAATCAACATTTCTAAAAATCTACACTTAAATCCACTTTAAAGTTATTAAAAATTGGCATTTAGGTATATATTATTTTTAATTTTCTGAAGTAAATAACCTTCTTAGTTTTGTGTAGATTTAATAATTCAATTTTTAGACAAAAGTACTTTTATCTCAGTTTGAGTTTTTTGTGACTGTGAATTATGAATCTAAAATATTCGAGCAACAAAGTCCTGATAATAAAGCAATATCAATAGTTATTTATTTATTTATTTTATTTATTTATTTAATATTTATGGAAGACCAACAGCACAAAAAAAAGCATAGAAAACATTGATACAATATAGATGGCCAATTACAGGTCTCCACATTTAGAAATATGTCAGTAATGATAAATATTTATGAATGACTAAGGCATATTAAAAATTATATAGAAAGAAAAAATAAAAAATTTAAACAAAAGACAAAGAAACTTAATTATTACGTGGAAAAAAATTCAGCACTCAAAATTTTTCTTAATCTTGTGTGGCTGCACTCGAACAGATCAATATCCAATAATCTTATCAGTTTATTGAATGCATCGCATACCCTCAAGAAATATGAATTACGACGATAGTTGGATGAGGTAAAATCAATGTGAAAGACTGGGTTGTGTCTACGAGATCTACAGGGAACGTTATGGAGATAAGCAACCTCAAAATTTGCATTTTTTAAATATTTCTGAATTTATTTATTTTTACTACTCAAAAATGATGAACTTTTCATATTAGAATTTCAGCTTTGATCAACAAAAAAATGCAAAATTAATCTAAAATATAAACAAACAATTATATACATTAACACACATTACAACGAATTTTAAATTATTATTTCAATTATTAAACTATTAAAATACAACAGGATCTCACCATAATGCAAAGAAATCAACTAACTTTTCTGCGTAGTGGACTGAGACAAGGATTAAGAATGGCGAGAGTAATGTTACCCGCCGGGTTATAAAGAATGAGTTTACTAATTTTGGGTCAAATCGGTCAAACGGTGTAGATTTGTATAGAATTGTATAGATGTACCCGCCGGGTTATAAAGAATAAGTTTTCAAATTTTGGATCAGATCGGTCAAACGGTATAGATTTGTACAGAAAATAAAAGGAGGAGAGGGTGAGGTAAAGCGGGAGGGGGAAATGTCGCCTATGTTACCCGCCGAGTCCTAAAGAATAATTAATCCGTTTGGCCCGAAAAAAGAGGCTTTTACTGGAACTGGTCAGTTGGTCGTTGATATGGATTTTTCTTTCAGCGCCGCGCCGGGGTAATTTAAATCTTTTGTACTAATTTCCTTTCTACTCCGAATTTCTGCAATGAATTCGTATTTTCTAGATCGAGAATTTTACAATGATAGGTTTATTTATTTATTTTATTTTGGGGGAAAATTAACAGCAAAACAACAATCTTAACAAATATGAAATAATGGTTTTTAAAATTATGCCAATTAAAAAAGTAAAAATTTGCCACTGAATATAGTAATTTGCTTTAACTTACTTTAACAGCGAGTGGAGAGGGTGGAGGGGAATGTGGGACGGGAGTAGAAGGGAAGATATAATGTACGAAATAGTTTGGGTGCGGTAGTGTAGATATTGTTTGTTTTATGTTTCTTATTGTTGAGTTGAAAATGTCAATGTGGTGATAGTTTGTGTTAAATGAATTTGTGGATTTGTACATAAAGGAGTTTTGTTTTGAGTCGATCTTACAAAAGGGGAGATGAAAAGTAGGTGAATGTCTGTTCTTGCGAGTTGGGATGTGGTAAGATATTCGTTGAAGAAGTTCCGGACTATCGACTAGATTGTGTGTTATTTTGAATAGCATCACCGCGTCAGCTATGTTTCTTCGACGAGTTAGGGTCTGCATGTTAAAAAACTTCGCAGAGTCTTCATTGCTTATATGAGATCTAAATGAACGGAGGTCTAGGTATCTTAGGAATCTGTTTTGGACGCTTTCAATTCGTGTACTGCATAACCTGGATTCCACACCTGAGATGCATATTCTAAAATACTACGAACGTATGAGAAATAAAGTGAAAAAAAAAAAATTGTTTAATAAGTTTAGTGTGAAGTGAATCTTTCCCTGACTTTATTGTAGCAAACTCGATTTCATTTGTATTTAGGTTATGTATTCCTATACTTTTTGCTATATCCGATATAATTTTCTCGATATTCTCATTGTTTACTAGCGGTATTCCTTTTATTTCTGTGTTTTGCATTCACATCCACTGTTTTTTTAATTTATGTCATCTTGCATCATCTTAATGATGGATTGGAGGGAAGATATTTCCATATCCAGGCGATCAATTTTGCATATCGATTGCTCAAAAGCGCGGAAACTCCATGTAAAATCATCTGGTTTTGAATTGATGAAGTCGACGGGTTTGTTCAGCTGAGACGATTCGTCCTTAAGTTCCTTGAACTGACTATGTATTTAGAATTGTAAAAGACGCTAGTTCAGATAATATTTTTTTAATATCAATGTGTTATATTATGAATTTCTATGGCCTGGTAATATTTGTGTAGTATACGATGGCCAAATCAAACATCACGCTGTCGATAAAAATATAAGGGATGACGGAAAAGAAAAAGTAAAACAATTCATTGATATACAGAGTGTACCAGAGCTAGCAGCAGAAACTTGGCCGGTAGATTTCTGACTATGTTGAGTCTAAAATGTTCAAGCAACCATGGCCTAATATCAATAGTTATGGAGATATGCAATATCGAAATTTGCATTTTTTTTCAATATTTCTGATTTATTTTTAGCAAAATGTTTAACTATCATTACAATAACTTATAGCGATTATAAAAAATTCATTTGCTTCAATACAACCTAAATGAAATGATAAAAACTTAAAATGATAAAGACTTTTTCAATTTTTGCAAGGTTTTTATCATTTTATTCGACTTGTATAAAGCGAATGAATTTTTCATAATCTACATAAGATACAGTAATGATAGTTCAACTTTTTGCAAAAAATAAGTAAGAAATATTGAAAAAAAATGCAAACTTTGATATTGCATAACTATTGATATTAGGCCATGGTTGCTTGAACATTTTAAACCCATAACGTAGTCAAGAATCTGCCTGCCAAATTTTTGCTGCTAGCTCTAGTACATCCTCTATATTCACGATAGATGAGAAATTTAACTGACAACACGTACAAAAAATATGTAATAAACTAAGGTCAATTTATATCATTAAATAAATTGTTCCCTTTGAAACCCTTAAAACAATATACGTAGCTATGGTAGAACCAATAATTCTATATGGTATTTTGGTATGGGGAAATACATTTTAAACAAGCATAAAACAAATACAAAACCTACAATAACGAATAATTAAGTATCTTACCTAATAGTATAGTATAATCTATCAAAAACAACGGAAAAAATATATGTTTACGGAAATAAATTTAATGGGTATTAATATAAGTTATTTAAATGTAGGCTTATACTGAGTAACTACTATAGTGATGACCGTAAAACACTTGTAATGAATACGTATAATACGACACAAATGTCACTTGGAAAATATATCGTATCGAGATGCAATAATTATTATGAAGAAAGAACATTACAAGTTAAAACACCAACCGTTTTCAATAGTATGCTGACTTGTTAGGGTTGGATTCATATGCAAAAGTAAAAGTGGTATGCAGGGAGTTTATTATGAACTGTCTGCATGTTTTTATATATATTTTTTTAATAAAATAGAGATGCGACCACGGAATACGTGTCACATCAATATTCTTACTATTTTCAAATTAAGCTAAACGCTTGTGCTATGAAAATAGAACTAACTTGCTGATCTGGAGTGAGATTCGAACCGCGACCTTTGGATCACGAGGCGAGAGTCGCCAGCACTGTAATAGAAAAAACCTGCTGATAAATAACCCATAGTTAGCAGGATCTTGGTTAATTGTAAAAATGGGTAATAAATTTAAATTAAATAAAACAGAAAATGTTTTAACTTAAATGGCACAGTCAAATAAATCATGTTTATTTAAAAAGTGTTTATAATTAATAATACAAGTCTACTACTTTATTCATAAAAAAGTAACCCATAAAAACCAAGTTTTTATTATACTCCCTTTCTTTGTAAAATATAACAACAATTAAAGACGAATTAAAACATATAACATAACACTAAACTTACATATATTTCTAAAATGTCAGATATTTCGAGCTTTGATAAGACACTTACGCTTTGAAGATTAAATTCTAAAAACATTTGTCAGTCAATTTAGATTTTCGACATTCGTAGTAAAGTACCTATTATGTATACCGACGGAGTAATTCAAATTTTGAAAATATTCCACGACGTTATCGGGCCGCCGTTGCTAATCAAACTTTTCTAATGATTCCAATTTGAAAAAACCAATAAAATTTCTAAAAATCCGAAATTATACTATAATTTTTTTTTATAACGAAAATTTGATAGATCTTCTTGATCGTCGCCACGAGTCTACTTGCCAAGTTTCAGGTCGATTGGATCACGGGAAAAGGGTCAAAAATTGATCCAAAGTTTTTTTTGACGGCAAGCCGGCAAGCAAGCAAGCAGACGCCACGAGTTAATATAAAGGGAGTAATAAATGATTCCTAATTCGTCATTTTGAAATCACTTACGGCTTGTTACAAATTTGCAACGCACGAAAGTGACCTTAATGTGTGACGTGCATATTTCCAGGAAAATAAATAAATAAACAAAGCAGTGACCGCGAATAGTGTTCTCAGAAGACACATCTCTCGAGATTTGTTCAGTGGGATTTATGGTGGAGATGCGAGCCGCATAAATATGCTAATTTCTCAATTAATTAATATTTAGTCCCGGCAAAATTTACGCTGGTTCAATTTAGCGATCCAGAATAATGACGGATGATAGAAAACGTACATTTATTTATTTTTACCGCGAAATAAGTAAAAAAAAAATAATGATAGCAAACCATGGTTTGGCTTACATCAAAATACACAATCTATGGGTAACAATGTCCGTCACTAATGCTACAGGATGACGCAACTGATGATGAGGTATATAAACCACAATTCTCCATGCAACACAATGTTCGTCATCAACGCTCCCTTATCGAAGCAAAAATGTATAATTGTCTATGTAATAATGTCCGTCACTACAGCTACCAAGATGCTACGCTACGCTAGACGGTGCTGTTCTAACAGCTTTAACCAGCGGCCGAATTTATAGTAAAAAATTGCGTCATTTTGACGGGTTGTAGCTGGTGTGTCAACATTTTTTAATGAACTTTGTTAATTTCTAAATCGTGAGCATACTGCAAAAATTTACCAAATCAAATTCTCGCAATTTCGAACATATTTTACCTATTGGTGTACTATAAAATAATATATTTTACCAGAAAAAATACTCATTTCCCAAAATATTCCGCAAAATTAAAATTTACATATTAAGTCAGTTTATAAACATAAACTCATATGTAATAAATTCTCTGATTTTATCTCCATTATCAATAAAATATTATTATTAACTGCTTTTCCATAAAAAAAATTATTTGCGGTCATTATGACGTTGAATCTAATTTCTCATCAATCTTTTATTCGTATTCTTTTTTGATTGGACCAAATTTCCATGGATCTTTTGTAATGTCATGGTCCCACTGGCTTTCTTCGATGAGAAAAAGAGTCTCGGAAGTGAAACCAACATAACTGAGATTTTCACATAAAAAAATTTTGTCCTATGACAAATCAATAAATAATATATCTGTTTCTTCCAAAATATTTTATTCGTTAGCGGACTTATAAAACTTCAATATTTAACAAATAATTTGGCAAATGCTGTGTATAATGAAAATGTCTTCTAAATTGAAACTGTTTTTATATTATGTTTGTTTATTTATTGAATAAAATTGCGATTTTCTTTATAATTTTATGTGAGTTAGAATTCGCCAATATATATTTTAATTATTAAAAATTTTAAATGAAAAAATGTTTGGAACACACATGATATTTGAAATTTTATATTTTGTTTTAAAAAAAATGTCCAGAAGGTATAAAAGGGAAGATTCTCACAAAAGCGGGAGCATTTTTAGTATTTTTCGAATCAGTTAGTCAGAGAGCATTTTAAGCATTTTTAAATCAAGTTATATCCAGATAATACGTAGCTTCGTGCCAGTTTTTTAATCTTTATTCCTTTCGTTTGCTATTTTTGAAGAATTTTCCCTTTGATCACTTAATTTATAATTCAATTTCGTGTTTTACTAATCCTTATTTCGAACGATAAAAGAATCGGTCTATTAAATTCAACGGCAAAGGTGGAGTTTAAAATCGTCGTGTTTTTTTTTATTATTTTCAATTTGCCGGTGGATCCAGCCAGAGATTTGAGAGTCATGTAGATATTGATCAGTACCTTTGCATCCAGTAAAGGAACAAGTGCTTCCCGCAACTGCTTCAATCTTCGTCTACCACTTACTGACTTGCATCTGTATAATACTGGACTGCTTATTGATTAGCCGGCTGAAAGCGTCCTTAATGCAGTCTATTTATAAACGTCACCGCAGTATTTCCAGAAATTTGATATCAAATTATGCATCTTATATTTTATGATGAGATATCTGTTCTGCGTTCTACAACTGTCCGCACTCAAATCATCACAAACAATGACGTGTCAACTTCAAAGTTGAAGCACGCTTCCTTTGTTTACATTTTTATTTTTGCTTCTTTTACTGACTAAGGTCTGTTTTGTTTAAAAACAAGAAAAAAGCAATCGGCTAATGGTGGTCAATGCGCGTATTATAAGTGTACACTTTTATTTCAAACCAGCGGTCCATACCCGAAGTTACTCGCTATATTGTCACGGGATTCAAGTTTTATTAATCAACTTAAATGGACATCAATCTAATTCGAGCACCATTCTGTAATTAACACTTGTCACTCGAGAATCTTCCACTTGTATCTAGAAATTCTGATTTGCGTCGTTTGTATCACTCCATCAAACACTCGGTGGATACTTTATCTCTGGTCAATATCTGTCTGTGTCGCTAGCTACACTGAATTGCCACTGGTCGCATGTTGTCTCTGGTGTCGCTTTCTGTGGTCTTGTTTCGTTTATCAAAAACATCTGATCATGCCACGCGTCTTGCGCCTAGTTCTAGAAACTTCTCGCGTATTTCGGTATGGGTTTCTTGCAGAGTATTTCAGTCCGCCCAGGAACGTTCAATTTTGTGCTTTGATTTTAGAAAGCTTGTACAATATTTTTACTAATGGATGCGGCATCCATCCAACTAATTTTATGTATTTTTTTCTTACCATATATTTGTCTTCCCGTTAGGTGACTAAATAAATTAATATTAAATAACACTACATCTAGCAGGTGAGAACGTTAACAAACTGTTGCAAGAGGCGGTCTTGTTAACAAGACGCTGAAAGTGAAAAATCCTTGACGGGTTCTATAAACAATTCTGAATGGTGCACTCCGAACTGAATGCATTATATTGCATTTCGATTATTGTATTCATCGCCTTGCAGCAGTGTTCAGCGTGGTCGGATCACTGCGCTGGAGCCGACTACGAAACTATGATTGCAACACGCACAAAATAGACAGTCATGATTGTTTTGCAACACAGCTTTATGCGTCCATGTTACAAGAGCGATCCATATACAGGGTTATTTGGAAAACATTAACAACCTCGCAGGACTATATTTCTGCTTTAATTATGAGTCGAAAATATACGACATCTAGGCTTGCATTTTTTTCCAATATTTCTGACTTTTTTTTTTAAAACGTTGGACTTGGACGTTGGAATCTTTTATCATAGTTTATGCATATTTTGAATTTTTAATAAACAAACTATTAGGTCCTTACGTATGAAATTGGCATTTAGTATGGGAGGAACATAAAGCCGATTTTTTTTATTATAATATATTTATTTAATCAAAGTATGTACCATTGCTATCTATGCACTTTTGCCATCTCATAGGTAGTTCATCGATCCCTTTACTAAAAAAACCATTCGGATGGGAATCAATAAAATCTTTGAAGGCGGTTTGGACTGCCCCATCGGAGTTGAATTTTTTCCTGTGCAAGAAGTTATCCAAATTTCGAAAAAAATGATAATCTGTTGGGGCAAGGTCCGGAGAGTACGGTGGATGTCTTAGACATTCCAATTGAAGCTCCTCTAATTTGGTAGCCGTCTGTTGTGCAGTGTGTGGTCTAGCGTTATCATGAAGCAGCAGTGGCCTAGAGCGATTAACCAGCCTCGGTTGTTTAGCAGCTAGCTTTTCCATCATGGTTTGCAGTTGCTGACAATAGACATCTGCCGTAATCGTCTGGCCAGATTTAAGAAAGCTGTAGTGAACGACACCAGCACTAGTCCACCAAACGCTCACAAGTAACTTTTTTGGAGTCAATTTTCGCTTGGGGCATGGTTTGGCTGGTTCGGCAGGGTTCAGCCATTGCGATGAGCGCTTCCGATTATCGTACAGGATCCACTTTTCATCACAGGTAATGATTCGATTTAAAATCCCTTCATTATTGTGCCGGTTGAGTAATGCAACGCAGCAGTCAACGCGCGTTTGTTGATTTGCTTCACTCAATTCGTGAGGTACCCACCTTTCAAGCTTTTTCACCTTACCAATTTGCTTCAAGTGGATTAAAACAGTTTTATCACTAACACCGCAGCCTGCAGCTAACTCGGATGTGGTTTGCGATGGATCCGCTTCCACAATAGCCTTCAATTCTTCATTATCAACTTTGGTCTCCGGCCGTCCACGGGGCTTGTTCTGCAGGTCGAAATTTCCAGAACGAAAACGTTGGAACCAAAAACGCACTGTGTTTTCTTTTGCGGCACCGTCGCCATACACATCATTAATCCTTCGAGCCGTTTCTGCAGCACTGGTGCCACGGTGGAACTCGTACTCGTAAATAACGCGATATTTCAAGTTTTTCATTTTGTAAACTGAGTGACGCAAAGAAAAAAACAATTGAGGAAAAAACAAATGAATTATAATTTTCAAAACACAAATACATGAGTTAATAGCTGTATAAATTTGGATTTGGAATTCCTAACCAAAGAGAAGATATTTGAGATCAAATTTGCCAGTACGGCAAAACGTCAATTTCATATGTAAGGACCTAATATTTCGATCATTTAAAAATGGCGGAGTAACGTACTATCCCGCTCATGTCCTTCTCTGTGAAGTGTACAGATTATGAAGATAATCATGTCGCTAGAATTTGAATGAAATGAAAAAGTTAAATACATATTTTCTTGTTACTTGATTTAATTTCTATAATGTAATATATCGAAGAAAAGAGTTATTTTTTGTGTAAATGAGATCAGTTTGAAAATAATTGTCATTTTTTTCATAAATAAATATTCTTCTTCTACCCCTTATCTTATTGGGTCGGGGTTCGCTCTCCACGTCAGCCCAATTTAGTTGCAACTTCGCTTCGCAGCAGTCCTCCAACTGTTTCCGCCAGCTCCTCCTAGAAAGGCCCCTCGGTCTTCTGCCTTCTGTTCTTGCCAGGAATATCCATCCATGGCATCCGCGATCATCCCAGCCACCGTAACTGTGATTTCTCGATAAAAGTCAATAAGGATTCTACTTCGAGACATTCTCTTATTTGAGTATTTCTGATTCTGTCCCTTCTGGTAACTCCTACTGTTCCTCGTAGAAATCCCATCTCGGCGTCCTGTAGCCTTGAGCGGGTTCTTTCGGTCAAGATCCAGTGCTCGTGGCCGTACACTAGGGTTGGCCTGGAAGCTAATTTGTATACTGCCAACTTTGCTCGCTGGCTGAGCTTCGCTTTTCTAAGTACGGGATAGTACAGGGATCGTGCTACCTGGCTTGCGGCTCTTATCCTCCTATCCAATTTACTTTCTTGCTTTCAATCCTGAGATGTTATTACACCGAGCCATTTGAAACTCTTCACCTGTTGAAGACATCTATTCTGGCACTTTATGTTTAATTTATCTTTGTTTCTGCCGGTCACCATGATTTCGGATTTATCAGCGCGTAATATTTCGTATAGTGACAACCGCGTTCTCTAATTTTTTTTTCATCAGCCTTCGTCTTTCCACTGCTGGATATAGGCCTCTTCCTTATTTTTCCATTCTTCCCTGTTGTTGGCTAATTGTAGCCATTTCTTTCCCCTCACAGCGACAGTATCATCGGCCCATCTCTTTTGAGGTCTTCCGATGCCTTTTTTATTTTCCCAAGGTCTCCATTTCAGAACTCTGGGAGGCCATCTTGTAGTATCCTGTCTTGTAACGTGTCCTGCCCATTGACATTTTAGCTTCACTACACGATCCATGATATCCACTACTCTAGTTCTGCGCCTAATTTCGTCGTTTCTAATTCTATCTCTTAGGCTTACTCCAAGCATGGATCTCTCCATGGATCGTTGCGTGCATTTGTGCTTTTCTACACTTTTCTTTGTAAGGGCCATAGTCTCCAATCCATACTGGCAATATGCACGATTCAAAGGCTTTTCTTTTTAGACTAGTTGGGATCTCTTTGTTCTCGAAGATATGTTTGAGTTTGCCAAAAGCAGCCCAGGTCATTCCTATTTGTCTTGGCAATTCTGCTGTTCTCTAAATTAGGAAGATGTTAGTGCATATTTAGACAACTTTCTTTAGCATAAAGTAATTTTGCCAATTTTTATCAAGCCAACAGAGAAATTTGCGAAATACGCTACCACCCTCTTCTGTCCTGACACACAACTCTCTCCCCTTCCACAATCACACATCTTTCCAAGATTCTAACCTAACCGTGACTGGTTCTCGAATATTTCGCGCACTGCGCCTGCCATTGTTCGTCTACAATTTTGTTTATAGATGTCGTTTTATTATTTTAGGTCGGCGCTGGTGTGAGGCCGTAGGTGTGATGTTGTAATTTGGCCCTCGTGAGTCTGCGTAATTAGCATATTGTGTGTGTTACGAGAACCACCAATTAGTTCGCCCACCCGCCGTATTGTGCGCCACTAAGAAGGGTACCTAGCTCTGTAACGTCAACAATTATTTGCATATATACCTACTATATATACCTACATTCCTCGAAATATGCCTCTTAATATTTCATTGAATATTTTGTCTTGTATCTGAATCGAGTGATGAGGGACTATTATTGCGTTATATATATTTTCGTTAGATTCTTCCCAAAAGTGAAATTCCTTTTCCAACGCAACATATTAAAAAAATATTAAATTCCGGAAAAATATTAATTAATGAAATTCTATTCAAAGTTCGGCGGCCCTTGTAGCACAGTGGGTATGACACTGGCCTCCACACCGAGGGTTCCGGGTTCGATTCCCGGTGAGGTCACAATTTTAATCTATGTGATGTACTCAAGCCTGGGTGTTTTGTGATGTATTTCGCTTCTGTAATTGGGCCTCCTGGCCTGTTGAGGCGTAAAAAAATATAGACAAAAAAAATCTCCTTATCCCTCCTCTCATTATTTCCATTCAATCAAGCCCCTGGACTCCCATACCCACGTTTAACCCCACCCAACTCTGTCAGTACCTAAGATATTTCATTTTATTCCAATGCCTTATTTTATATTCTCATCTGTTGATGAGAACATCTGTAGTTCTCGAAACTAGTAGCACAGTATACCCAGAACAGTAGTTCATCTCCGGTCTATCGGCGAGTTATGAGCCTACTCTTGCATTGACGCTAGGGTTTCTTACTTTATTTTTCGGTCACTTTATTTTTACTCCCTTTCTTTTAACTCGTAGCGTCTGAGTATAAGGTAGACACGAAACACGAAAATGTCTGTAATTAGTATACCTAGTTTCTGCACTTAAATTGCAAGAACGCTGATTAACATCAACGTAGACTTTTAAAAACTCATTGTCTTTGTGATAATCGACACACCTCTTTAGTAAAGCACCACAAACATAAAAAAAGGCATTTTTTTCAGGAAGCGCATTTTTTTTTTCTAAAGCGGCGGCTGCGAGCGCGAATGGCACCGAAGGCACGGCCCTTACTGCCGCCGCCTTGTGCCCCCATATTCTGTGTCAATGTGTGCGTCACAGTGCGTGCGTACACGGCGCCGAGCACGCACGCACACATTCTAATGGGTAGCGGCCAGTTTGTATGAAGACGTATTACTGATCTTAGTATACTATGCTAGTATTGTATAATTAAACTCCAAATAGGTCTTAAACGAGAGTTTTATTTATTTATATAAATCAACGTATTTAAGACACAATAGCAGTGACTACTATAAATAGCTGAATTCAGGAAGGAGCAATTTTTATTTTACAGCGCATAGTCCGAATCCCTTGTAATATATCACAACACTATCGCAGGATCTAAAACGTCTAGAAATTGTCTTCTTTGACCTTCGAGAAACGCCTGGAAAGACCTAGAAGCGACGAGAATCTTCTCCTAAACACTAGAATAATCTAGGAGAATGGATAATCCATTTTTGGGTGTAAATACGGATCTACGCCGTGGCGCATGGGGAGTTGTCATATTTTACAGTTCGTTCAGTGCGAAGTCGGCCACGAGGCGACGGCCAGTATAATCGATCTAAGTACCTAATTGACGAAATAAACCAGAGTGAATAGCGTTAAGTGACTTTGTCCATTGAATAATTAATTAATCATTAATTATTAGATCGCCAATTCATTTCCAGTGTTTTCATTCACCCCCCCCCCTAGCCACGACACATGACAATATATTTTCAAAGAATAATACCTATTTTATTTCATTGAAGTTAAAAAGTGGTCAACTCTTGTGTAACAAGTGGACAGACAGACAGACGGACGGACAGACAACGAATTTATTGTGTTTGATGTAATTAATAATATATTGGATATTTATTAAATTGATTATATAATTTAGTTTGTATCATTTTAGGTTGATAAACGTATTTAAAATACGTGGAAACTAATGAATACAATTTAATTTGATACCTTTCCGAAAAAAATGTTATACAAAATGCAAGAGAAGCCACGAGAAAAAGTGGTGAATTTCACTAGCTATGCTAGACGATATGGCCTTAGCCCAAATTTTACATTGTAAAATTTTTAAACATGGACATCCGAGTTCTGCAGATATCGCAAAACAAGTGACGAAGTTGAAAGATCATTTGTTAGACTGAAGCAATTGAGAAAACGGCCAATCCTATCAGAGACTCAATCAAAGTGTCAATAAAATGTTCAATTATTCATCCAGTGGGGAACATTTTCAGTAATAAAATTTGATTACGAAACGATCAATCTTTCGGGTGTATTCATCCATCATGAAGTCTCGCTTTTATGTGTTTTGGTTTGCAAGCTGGACCACCCCGAGAAGTAATCAATCGCGTTATGTATAGCTACTGCTGTTGTACGGAAGAAAGACGTCTTTATATGCGACGTGTCAGTCACAAATAAAACAAAAAAAAATATCCATAAAAACATTGTTCTCTTAAAGAGTTAAGGTTGTTATTTCGGATGAATTCGGATATTTTATACGCACCGTATGTATTATCGAGAAGCGAATCTCGACGTTTCGTTGGATACTTATCCAACGTCATCAGGAGGACGACCTTTACCCGCGGAGGTGGAGGTCGGACTGATTAGGTGCTGCTTTCTAGGGCGTAAATTGTATGCACTTTGTTGTGGAGTATTCTCTTCTTCTACAATAGAGGTCGCCAGCTCGCATAATCAGTTGATAAATCGTTCGCTTCTGTTATTCACAGATGTCGCGTTCAGAAATTTGTGATCGGTCGGGTTTTGTATAAAGCAGAAAACTACTCTTATTAATTTGAGAAAACACTTTTTCTCAAATTAATAATTATGTTCAACCTACAAAGTGTATAAACATCAAAATAAAAATAGAAAACTACTAGCTCAGCCGCCCGCCGTGTCTTATATACTTGCGCCCGTCCGATGCTCCTGCATTATTAGAACGTTGTCAGAGGCTTCTTGACATACTATTATAGATTGGTCAGGAACGTTTTGAAGCCTTCTAGATACTTCTAGACTACGCAGGAAATTCGATAGAGAGTTTTTACCGTAACAGCATCTGGATAATTTCATTTATTTTTATTTGTTTTATTTTATTTATTTATTGTTTATTTACATTTACATTAGTTAATACAAGATACTAAATTACTGACACACTAGGTAAAAGCCTGTTCTGTGGCAGTTATTCTCATATGGTATATATGTAGTAGTAAAAAATGACAAAGAATCTAAATCTAAGAGAAAAGAAAATAAAATACACATACAAAATTAAGATAAGAATTTAAGTACTTACAAAAATAAATATTATATTATAGTATACTTTAAATTATATAAATAGTTTTTGCCAATTCAGAGGTCAAGGGCGGATCACCTCTTCAGCATACCTTCTACCTGATATTTTTATAAACTTATTAATATTACGTTTAAGAGGTTTGTGTAGGGTTATTTCTTTAGTTACATTAGGTAACTTATTGAAAACAAGCGGGGCAGTGAAGTTAAATTGTCTTTGCCCAAAAGACGTTTTCCTTTTAGCTGTGTGGGTGACGTAAAATGTATAGTACTGCGCCTGAATGTTGATAAAAATAATTTCCACCATACTCTAGACGCGGAACAATTTTAATGACATCTAACGCTTCAAACTAAAACTGTTAACATACAAATTAAGTGCGGACACTTCAAAGTGAGCGGGGTGCACTTCGCCCAGCGGATCAGCGGTGCATTTGCATACAGATTAATCCAACCCTCGCGAGCGCTGTGCAAACACCGAGGCCGGGGTGAAAAATGCCCCCGAGGGCTCGCGACCCCCTGCAAGAGTGACAGCCGAGGGACGTTAGGGGTCGTGATGATCCCCACGTGTCTCCGGCCCCAGCGAGGATCGAGCGACGACGTCCACAGTCAGACGGCGAACATCTTGCAGGTACTTTTCATCCCTTAAGTGTCATTAATACCTAATATTTTTAACACATATTGAAATATATATTATAGATATCTCACAGAGACGAAACTGTATTTTTTATGGGAAAGTAGGTATAGAAGTCATTTGGGTGTACATAGGACTTATGACCTATCTTATGGTTGGCTTAAGTGATAACATTACACAATGTAACGTTCGCCATTTCCACCCATGATAGAACATACCATGCTTATTCATTTTTTGGAAGTTGTATATATGTTCAAATTGCGTGGAAAGCTTTCACATATGAGTTGTAACTGACTTTCCATGCGGCCTGTACAAAGCCATTTTCATTCTCCTAAATCCCCACAGATGTCGCTAATGAGAAAATCTACAATTGATTTACGGAATTAGAACATATGTACATTTTCCAAAAAATGAATAATCATGGTATATTCTATCATGGGTGGAAATGGCAAATGTTACATTGTGTAAAGTGATCACTTAAGCCAACCATAAGATAGGTCATAAGTCCTATGTACACCCAAATGACTTCTATACCTACTTTCCCATAATAAATACAGTTTCGTCTCTGTGATATCTATAATCTACATTAATTGATTAATAATGTCTCTGTAACATAAATCCAGCACTGTTCTGAAAGATTTGAACAAACTCAAAATATTCTGAACCAAATAAGTAAAAAAACTAACCCATAAAAACCAAGTTTTTACAATACTCCCTTTCACTTTGATTCATTCATTCATTTATACACGCGTCGGGCTAATTACTCATATAGAATTATTCCAATTTGAAAAAACCATTAAAATTTCCAAAAATCCAAAATTATACTATAATTGTTAATTTTTTTAAAAACGAAAATTTGTTAGATGATTTTTATCGTCGCCACAAGTCTGCCTGCAAAATTTCAGCTCGATTCGATCACGGGAAAATGGTTAAAAATCGATCCAAAGTTTTTTCGTCCGACGAGCAAGCAAGCGGACGCTACGAGTTAAAAGAAAGGGAGTAAAAATGCAGGTTTTCAGGAGAGCCAAAACGTAATTTTGAAATTTCGTCTATTTACGAAATACCTATCACTTAAGGACTTTATTATTTTTATCTAATTTTTGCACCATGTTGATATAAGTCATTGTTGCCAAATTTCTCAAATAATTAATCATGTAATTTGTCCTTTACCAAAAAATTAAAAAATAGTTACATTTAATTTTATTTTCTGACTCTTCTAATTTTGCTTTGCTAGATATATATCTAAAAACAACTTTGCATACTTAACTCAAAATGCGATTTCATTGACACATTCGATTGTTCCTTTCGAAAATTTCTGGTTCCCTCTGAAATATAAATTCGAACCTGGGATTAGGTACCAATATTTATTTATTTTTAAAGAGACTAACAGAATTATGGGTACTAAATATATAAAAACCAATACATTATTACTAAAAAATTAACCCACTATCCCAATTACAAGTGTCTTCGGCTTGCTCTAGCAACATGAATATATAAATATGTTTAATGTAACAATGTAGTGTGATTATGTAAAAATATGTAAATAAATAATTGATTTTATGTGTTCGGGTTAATGTCAAGGAAAGGATATTGTGTAAATTTTGTTATATTAACCACCCAACTACAGACTTATAAATCTTTTTTTTATTAACAAATACAAGTATTTGTTTTTAAATATATTTTTTTTATAAAACTCTAAGACATACGACACACGGTCCACCTTATCACTAACACCAGGCAGTCGGTCTTTGGCCTTACGGCAAAGATTGGCAAAGATGGGAGGGACTATATTAACTCCTGTGTGTCGGTGATGTAACGTAGGTCTACATGTCATAGAAAATATGAAATATCTACTTTATTCACGGAAACAAAAACGTCACATTTTTTGTAATCATCGAATAGACATTTTCACAGCAAAATGATTAAATTAAACTGTTAAGAATGAACGGATTTTTGAATTAAAAAATATTTATTCATTACTCTCGTATTTTCGGCCAGTGTGTAAAAGAGAGCAGAATATTGCACATGGCAGTTAAATCAAGCGAGAAAAAGCACGACAATACCACACATTTCATGTAGGACAGAGATGGCGGTTGCTTGGGTTTCGGTGAGAGCGAAAACAATATTGAAAGAGTACGGTAGAGTCGCGTAATACGTGTTAGACAAAGACGGAGTGCAGGCGACCTAGCGACCGCGTCGTTGAATTCAGTTGGAAATGATACGCCATGATTTTACGATAATTTACTAAAATAATGCAAATATGTATGATTACCTTACATAATTATTTAAAGGGACTTTTAAAAAGTCTTATCTGTATCGTATATATGTATATTTTATCACATATTAAAAACTATGCCGATTTTTAATCAGGTAACGCTGTGTTACACCACCGTTCCCGAAGGTATTTTTTAGCACAGTCTTTTAAGAGTTAAGTATATATAAAAAATTTTATACTCTTCTCAAAAGATTTAATGAGAACTTTACTGAAGTATATTTTAGTTTATTACGGTCGTCGCCTCTGCATGCGGTGGCGGCCGGGATTTTAAAGCCATTTAAATTACAATTGTACAATAGCGAATAAAAATTCGCGAAACTCGCTAAAATCTCGTTAAACGAAAAATAACGTTTGTGTTTTACGAGGGCGTAAAAATAAGTAATGATCCATTCGAATGATTCATGTTTTTTGGGTTTAAATGTAAAATTTTCAAGCAAATAATAAAAAAAGATTAATTGCCTACTTTTTCTCTAAATGATTATAATTTTTGCGAAAAAATTATTTTCTTTTTTTGTATTAAACTGTTCTCGAATGTACGGTTTGTTTGAAAAATCTTTTTAACCGTTCGAATAAATCAAATTCTTTCGGTCACTATAAATAAAATATTACACCATAAATTTACACGGCATAATTTCAATTAGTACTTGTTATGATTAATTATATTGAAAAATATCTTTCTTTACTTCTGGGCACAGTGGTAAAAAACCTTTTTAAATTTAAAATTAAATTTAAATTTAGTATTATTTGTGTTTTTTTTTATTTTCTTTATTTAGAAAGATATATATAAATAGAAAGAGAGACCCGAGGGGTCTACAAATATGACATTAATTTATAATTTACATATATCTATGAAAATTTAGAGAATTAATATCAATAAAAAAATATATTTAAAAAAGGGAAAAAGAGAAAAATAGCAAAATAAAAAACATTTTTTTTATATATAAACGGGCGTGGTCCAATAATACATAACATTAATAACATAGAATAGGTACGTCAGAATAAAGGTTATAGCAATTTAAAACAAAAGCAAAAAAAAAAGACTGACACAAGGTCTGGCCTATTAAATCAGAGATTGTTTGAATCTAGACAGATTTAATAACAGTAAGTTAATATAATAATTTATTTTTGGAAACATTCACATTATACAGTTATTTTGATCTAGAAGGTAGGTACTTCAAGTAGTAATCGATACAAAATCAAATCACTTAAATAAAAGTGTAAAGTGATCACTTAAGCCAGGTCGTACAGGTCGTAAGCCTTAGGCCACCCTATAAAGACATACGTTTTTCATATAAATAGTTTCGTCTCTGTGAGACTTCTTTAATTCATCATAATAAATCAAAGACATCCAACTTGCCGCTTAAAATTCTTCTACATGACAACTTACTTAATTACATTCAGATATCGATTTTTGATGACAGGTGCCAATTAGATCCACTGTTTAAACTATCGTCACCAACTATAATCCGATTAGATAAAACTTACCCTAACTATGCTACTCAAAACCTAGTTAATTCATGTCAATTAAAATCATTTGCCAATCCATACATCAGAGTCGCGTTGAAACGTGTGTGAAAGATCCATAAAATTGTATCTCATGTAATCTAAATACTAAACGTCTTCCCAATCCTGTATTTACCGTTGAACCACAATTCCTGAGGGAACGTGACGCAACAGTAAACGCGCACGTGCGCGCGCCTGCAGAGTGACGAAATTCGACTGAAATAACAGCAAAAATACACATTTGACAGCCGCCATTTTTCTTCCGCGTTCCCTTGCATCCCCGTTACACGAGCGCCGACTGTTGTCCGTGTGCCAAACTAACGTTTGTTTTGCATTTCGGAAACGTGACCCTATTCCAGGAGCGCCTGCTCCAGTTTAGCGAAGGGAAAAACTACATTTCAAAATGAAGACTACAACACACACACGTTCACCAGTTTGAAGACTACAAAGTGTACACTACAATTGTAGTAAAAACTACTTGAAGTCATGTAATTGTAGTACTACGAAATGAAGTGAAGTAAATGAAGTGAAGTAAGTGAAGTGAAGTAATTGAAGTGAAGTATTTGAAGTGAAGTAATTTAAGTGAAGTAAATGAAGTAAAGTAAATGTAATAATAATAAAGTGAAGTAATGAAATGAAGTAATAGTGAAGTAAATTTTTAAATGAAGTGAAGTAATTGTAATATTAATGAAGTGAAGTAATGAAATCAAGTAATAGTGAAGTAATTTTTTAAATGAAGTGAAGTATTTTTTTCCCAAATAAAAATTTGGCGAGCCAGCCAAATTTCTTCATTCGATTCCAAAAATTTTTCAAACCATGGGGGGGGGGGTTGTTACAGATTCCAAAGATTTCTTCATATATCTACATCAACTTTCCAAAAATTTCACGTAAAAAATGCACTATTTAAGGAATGTTTGTCATACTTTCAATAACTTTGAAGTATATGTACTTTGTAGTGTTCGCTTTGAAATGAAGTGTACTATTTGAAGTTTATACTTTCAATAACTTTGGTGTTTGTAGTTTGTAGTATGCACTACACATCAAAATGTGCGAAGTGTGCACTTCAATGTAGTGTAGTACTACATTGTAGTAGTGAGTATAGAGCGGACCCATCACTACTCCAGTTCCAGATGTTCTGGAATGGTTCCGATGACTGCACGTCAAATTTCGCGCCAATTGCACAGCGCCAATGACGCGTTCCCGGCGCGGTTCCGCGTACAGACGGGTGACAATAGCACCGTCTGGCGACGTTCCTGGAAAGCAATGAACGCGACGCCATTTCCTGAAACGTGTGACGGGAATGATTCTGCAAAATGAGATATGCCGTTATCAGCTGATTCGGCCGTGCGGTCTGTGCGGTTTGGTCTCATTTATCTGCACGAAGAAATGTTAAAATTAATCATATGAAGTCAATCGCGTCCACAATGCTAATTTTGTGGACCTTTGACCGTGCTTTCGCGATGGCTGGACCAAAGTTTGGAATAAACTACCAAACAAACTGAGACAGACAGTTTGTCACAGTTCAAAAAATTACTAAAGACGCACTTATTTAGGCAATCAAACCTACAACACTTTGCGAAAATATCTAATTCTTCCTAGCACTCTCAACTATATTTTTAATCGATAATTCCATTATTTTTGCATGTCATAATAATAATAATAATAATTGGATAATTTATATAGCGCTGTTTTCGCGAATTCTCACCTCAAGGGCGCTTTACACAGAAAAATTATTATCTTACAAAACAACTTACTGCTAGAAAAGAAAAAACTTATTTACTATTACTTATTCACTAGGTGGCATGCAAGAAATGGAATTAAAATTGAGTACTATTATAGTTGGGAGTAATTTAGATTAGCATAGATAGGAAAGAATTAGGTGTTTTCGCGGAGTGCACAATAGGAGTGGAAAACATTAGCTAGCGTTGTTGTGGTCAGATTCTATAGGTTTTTATAGGATTGTCTAAATAAATGCGTGTTTATAGGATTGACTAAATAAATCCAGTGTATAAGTACCTAATAGTAAATACATTTTTTATCCAGTAAGTTGTTTTGTAAAATAATTTTTATGTGTACAGCGCCCTAGAGATAAGTAGGTACCTACTCACGAAAAAGGCGCGATAGAAATTATCCAAATATTATCATTATTATTGTTAAGACTTTGCGCCTCTGTGTTAAGAAAAATCGAAAATATAAATTCAAAAAAAAAAAATTACTATTAAAAATTACGGACGTTACACTAAGTTACGGGGAACGACAGATAGATAGATGGACAGACGGACAGATAGACAATGAAATTATTTTAATTGGGATTAACTCGTTTTCTCGATAAGATTAAGATTAGAAACAAATTGTCACGGATTCGCGGCGTTGGGAGACGAAATGAACCACTTAAGACAATTTAAACTTTTATTGATTACACAGACCACTGGACACAAACTTAACTGGAACACTTTTTCGTAATACGCACTAATCGTCACTCGAGAATATATATATACATGTGTATTATAGACATACGGTACGAACCCTAAGGGTACGAACATGCCAAAGATGCCTCACTGCGATACCTCGCGGTCGCGGTTTCAGCTCGCTATCTCGATGTCGATACTCGCTGTTTACATGGATGGCGGTGCGAACATGTCGGTTCAGTCGCACCTCGATGTCGATACTCGCTATTTGTTGTGGTGATTTTTCTCCCGCTTATCCCACAAAGCAGGAATATTAAAAATCAAATCAATTAGCACCTCCTTATCCATAATTCAATTCACAGTATTTATCAAGTAAAAACAGTTTAAAAGATAACTATAGCGATCGTGACATGAGCAATACGGGATTAATGACAGATGACAGATCCATTTGTTTTTACATCGCGGTCGACAGCGAGCAGCGATGTGATCTGGATCGTGATTGGACAGATTCGCTAGGCTGAGGCGAATATGACCAATCACGAGCCAGAACACATCGCTGCTCGCGGTCGACCGCGATGTGAAAACAAAATATTTTGTTATCACGAAAGCATCGAGCTAAACCTCCATGTAGGCCGCGATGTATCGCAGTGAGGTATCTTTCGGCATGTGCGTGCGTATCTACTAGCGTGTATTTGTTTTACATGGAGGTGACATCGAGATAGCGAGCTAAACCGCGACCGCGAGGTATCGCAGTGAAGCATCTTTGGCATGTTCGTACCCTTACGATGTGACACATTTTCTCTCACACATGCGCGCGTGCATACACATACTTACACATACAAACACATACGAGCAAACGCGTATCATTTTACTACCTGGCAAGTTTAATTGCTACCTAACCTAGACGTGTATTGTACTGCCTCTTCTCTTCTTCTTCCTTAGCCTTTTTCCCTCCACTGCCTCTTCCATTTTCTTCCACTCATCTCTATTTCTCCCCCTTCTTTTCTTCCTGCTTGCTGGACTATGTCATCATACCACCTTTTTGGAGTCTTCCGACGCTTCTATTGTTGTCCAGAGCCTCCACTGTAGAATTCTGGGTGCCCATCTAGTATCCTCCTGTCGAGCCATGTATCCAGCCCACTGCCAATTTAGTTTCGCAATTCGGTCCATAATATCGGCAACTTTTATTCGGCGTCTCATTTCTTCATTTCTGATTTTATCTCGAAGGCTTACGCCGAGCATCTGCCTTTCCATGGCCCGCTGTGTACACTTTAATTTTTGTATGCTTTTTCTATTAGTGTTGCTGTTTCTAGGCCATATTATTTCAACATCGGTAGGATACATGTATCGAACATTTTTCTTTTCAGGGATAGGTACTGGGATTTCTTTATTTTCAAACAAATGCTGCCCAGCCCAGACCTATTCTTGGTAGTTCTGCTGTTTGGTTTTCTTTTCCTAGCTTTATCTTGTGACCAAGGTACACATATTCGTCAACTGTTTCTATTTTCCAATTGTTTATTGTGAATTTTTGTTTTGATGTGGTTAAATTTTTTGTTTTTTGTACGTTCATTTCCAAACCCGTTGCTTTCGATGCTTCTTGCAATTCTCTGGTCATAGATTCCAATGTGTTGCGCTTACTCTTTTAAAATTGAGGTTCTTGTTATTGGCCAAAGGCTCTGTCTAGTTATAGTTATAGTTATAGTCATCGTCGAAGAAACATAGCTGACGCGGTGATGCTATTCAAAGTAACACACAATCTAGTTGATAGTCCGGAACTTCTTCAACGAATATCTTACCACATCCCAACTCGCAATAACAGACATTCACCTACTTTTCATCTCCCCTTTTGTAAGACCAACTCAAAACAAAACTCCTTTATGTACAGATCCACAAATTCATTTAACACAAACTATCACCACATTGACATTTTCAACTCGACAATAAGAAACATAAAACAAACAATATCTACACTACCGCACCCAAACTAATTCGTACACTATATCTTCCCTTCTACTCCCGTCCCACATTCCCCTCCACCCTCTCCACTCGCTATTGAAGTAAGTTAAGGTAAATTATTATATTCAGTGGAAAATTTGTAATTGGCATAATTTTAAAAACCATTATTTCATATTTTTAAGATTGTTGTTTTGCTGTTAATTTTTATAATAAATAAATATCATCGATGTATACATATATCAATGGCTGTAAGAAATAAGACTAATTTAAAAAATAAAATAAATTAATAAATTAATCGTTTTGACTTGAATCCTTTTACCCTGAGCCAAAAATTTATTTTTGTTTGTCTAACGCGGAAAAGCGCTCGGTGAGCGCTAATCCCCTGTTCCATTACCATACCTCACTTTCTAAGCTCTGTTCGGAATAATTCTCGGCTTTGTCCCGCCGCCGCGGATCCGGTGTGGCGCTAATTACGTAATGACGCGGCAGTGACGTCACGCGATTGTTTTTATTCTAATGTTCCGATTGCGCATGCGCGTGGCGGGCGTCCGCTCGTTCCGGAGGGTCTTGCCGAAAATTATTTATTATTATACTTTTTCAAGGTCAAAAATTATTCTAGAAATTATGTTTAAAACCCGTCAAAGGACGGGCGCGAAAGTTGTGCAGCGAAAAAGATATATATGAAACGATTATTAATTAAAATTTCACAATTTTGAATACAAAATTAAATTAATTGTAAAGTATTTGTGGATATATGTATATACAACTATAACATAAATCTAAACCGAGAAGAACTACATCTTTGAGTAATTATGCGGCTGCACACAGGTCTGGAATAATTTGAAAACAACTGGAAATCTAAAGAACACCCGAGATTATACCAGAATATTACCTAAATTAAAATTTCCTTAGTGGTGGTGGCATCGCACGAAAATCAGTCTTATTTTGACATTTGGTGAAGTCACCTATAAAAATAATAATATGGACACGAACAAAAAGTGCTGAAAATTAAAAAAAATACCTGCGAGGAATATTCTCTATTGTTCAGGCTAATGTTTGTGAATATATGAAAGTTTTTTTGTTTTTGTATTGTGTATGGTATTGATACGCAAAGAAAAATAGTTGGATATTTTAACATTGAAAATGGTTTTGACCAACAAAAATATTTCTTCACTATTTCTTCACCTCTCTTCGTATCTTCAGAACAAAAATTTCACATATCCACCTATCTCAAAGGAAGCTGTCAGATGTCATTACATTGAAATGATTTATCAATTTTGTTTTGCAATGGTATCCTATAAACCTTAAAACCTGTATGCATTCCACTCAAAGAATCATGCGGTAGATGAAAAATATGAGGTATAAAATCAAAGACAGCAATATCCAAAAAAATAATGCAGTCATCGAGGATTACTAATTTACAATTTACACTAGCTGTAACCCGTCAAAAATGACGGTACTTTTACATGCCGGTTCCTAAAGAACAAGTTTCTACTTATTTATTGCCGTCAACGGTCGACACCCATAAAATAGTAATTGCGACTTTTAACAAAATATTTAAACATTTTTTAATATATTTCCCCTGCCGGCAGTTGAATTTACTATTCTAAATTATGCAGGCTCGGCGATAGCAACATCGCTATCTTTGCCGCCTTGGGTTTGCTGGCTCAGGGTTCAAGCCCCATCTCCGGCCGTTTAATTTGTTTTTTTTTTTTTAGCCATGAATTCGAACGAAATTACAGACAGCGAAATTATTATGTTTGATGATTATTTTGCAAGGGATAGATACATAAAATCTATAATTCAGTACATTCTAACTTAATAATCTCGGTGACATTCAAAACTTTTTTGAATATTACTGCCTTTTTTGCCAATTTTTGTAAATTATCTCAGCAGTTCGAATGACATGGGAAATGCCGGCATTTTGAAGTAGAAGAATCACATCCAGCAGTGGAATGATATATTTATAGCATTAATAAATAAATATCTAAATTGATTAAAGGGTTGGCAACAAACAAAAAACCAAATTTGTCATCATAAGTGTCATCATAATCTTCAGTGTTACATTAGAGTGCTACCGTACTCATCTCAAAAAATACTTCTTAGAGAAATAAGGCAGTGCATTTTAGTTTCTAACTCTGTTGCTACATAATTTCATAAATTGTAATTAATTCACATTTGTTAACTTTTTCATACTATTGAATATATATTACTTCTTCTTAATACTTTTGTTATTGTATATTTACTCTGTAATTATTATTATTTTATCTCTGATATTTTATGCTTACTTTTGACATTATTATGTTATTTTATATTAACTCTGTATTCTACATATTTTATCTTTATTACTTATACTTACTTTTACTTACTCTCTCATTTTATATTATAAGGTAATTAGTACATCACATCAAATTACTGTAATAGGTTTTGTAAGCGTTGAAATAAATAAATAAATAAATAAGGGAATCCACAAGAATCGTTAGTTTCACTGAGAATGTGGCAGAGAATATATTCAACTGGACCACTTATATAAATATCTCGGTTGCTCGCTGAATGATCAATGGGATCACTTAAAAGAGATCAAAGTCATAGTAGAGATGTAGCGAAACTGATTTCACAAGATGACAGACCTACTCATAATAGAGACGTTCATTTAGATCTACGATGAACTTAAATAATATGTTACATAATTCTGCAGTATAACAGTTCATTCGATCCCAGTCAATTTCGTTCAGCGGCCAGTCGAATTCATCCTTCTTTATATTTAAAAAATATCATCATCATCATCATTCTTGGCACTATAACCCTTGGTGGGTCTTGGCCTCCTCAATAATTTTCCTCCACTCATCTCGGTCTAGTGCCAGCTCTCTCCGGTTTCAAAGCTCTAAGGGAGAGATATCTTTGAGGACGTTGTCACTCCATCTTAGTTTCGGCCTTCCTAAGCTCCTTCGCCCTGTTGGCCTTGAGTTCAGCAGGGACTTTGGTGCTTGATGCTCGGACATTCTCTCCACATGACCCAGACACCGAAGTCTTCCCAGTTTTATAAACTTTGTGACGTTTGGCTCCTTAAATAGAGTATAGAGCTCATTGTTGTAACGTCTGCGCCAAAGTCCATTTTCTAGAACCGGTCCGAAGATACGCCTCAAAATTTTCGTTTCAAAAACGTCCAGTGCTCGCTCATTCCTCTTAGTTAGTACCCACGTCTCAGCTGCGTACGTGAGCACTGGCCTAATAAGCGTTTTGTACATTAATATCTTGGTGTTTCTGGACAGCAGTCTGGATTTTATCTACTTTTGTAGGCGGAAAAAACAGCGATTCGCGCTCACTATGCGCTTCTGGATCTCCTCTGTAGTATTATTATTGCTTGTTATCAGGGATCCTAGGTATGTAAATCTTGGTACCGTTTCAAAATTTTGACTTCCACATTTAAAAAATATATATGTACGTTTATTTACGCGTCACGAATTTTGAAAGTTACAGTCCGTCTCATCATCAATCGAGTGATGGAAAAATGATTTTTTATATAGATGGACCATCAATTTTTCGTCAAATTTTGAAACTGTACATGAAATATACGCTCATAGGGCATGGTGCAAGATTTTATGAAATAAAGTTTGAGACCACAGGTATAACTATTTGGACTCAACACAATTTCATAAAATGGACACTCTTGAAAACAGGCGAATATTATCAGATCAATCCTTCCTTTTCCAAATAATTAATTCTTATTGATTCTCCTGAAATCACCAGCTTGCTATCTTTCCACGTCCCACTCCGACCTACCAGAGAGAAGTACCTTTTATCCCTTCCAACTTATCACACGAATAATAGGAAATCCTCTTCCATCCCACGCATAAGCTCAGATTATAATTATCTCTTGAATTCAATAGATATTTTTTAATACTAAATATGAAGAGTATTATCATATGGTGAGGCAGATACTAGAAACTCATTCCCCTCCCTGACTATGTGCATTATATACATTACGAACCCTTTTATGTTTATGTTAAAGTTAAACTAGGAACAATAGGGTAGATGAAACTGTAAAATTGTTTTATCTGTCATTCATATGAAACTGACTTATTTTTAATTAATAATTATGTCTTATCTGTGTCATCCTTTAATTGTGGGAGACATTTAACTATTTTTTCTGTATTTTGTCTTACCAAGCAATTATGTCTCCCTGTTGGACCACCGAATAAAATAAAATAATTTTTTAAAAATTACTAAAATATACAGACAAGAACTAATGGAAATTGCTAGGTACACTCTGTGGTTCCACGACTGGTTCCACTACGTTTGACATGTTTAAGAAAATACCGCGAGCTTCTAAATTTTGAAACAAGTATAAAAAATCAAAATTCTATTAAAAAGTATAGTGCCTTTGTAAATAAGTCGTGCTTTATTACAAAAAGTCGTGTTTACTTATGCGCGACCATACACCCACGCCTGTCCATACATACTTTCCCGCGTAAGATAGCTTCGCCTCTGTGAGACATCTATAATTTTAAATATATATATTGTAAACTGACATCGATAAGAGGCGACGTGGCTCCACGCAGCCTAGTTTTGATAGCTCTTGAATTTTTTATGGGGTTTTCTCAAAATCCATAAAATGTTTGGTAGATAACTAACAACGTAGGTACACCTACGTCTCGTTTATTATTTATTTTTATTTTTGTCTAAGTGTTGGGATAAAGATCTGACATCCCTATATTGCTGTTTTCAGAATAGCACAGATTATTCGCGATTATGTTAGAGCACGTTATAAGAAATTTAAAAATAATTCAATAATACCCGCTGAATCTTTGCGATCTTCCAGAACGAGCCTCACTCCTTTGTCTTGACCCAGCATCCACTCTGCGTGGTGAGTGTGCGGAGTGGAAATACCCTCGGAGATGAATCACTGCTCCACGGCTTAGTCTCAGCTGGTCGGAGAGTGTAGGCCAAGAATAGAGTGTCCCCGTCTTAATCAATATCACTATCTCGTCTCGGTTATATTTACCCCTAACTAAACTGGCCGCGTGTTGTGGATTGCTTCTTTTGCCGCTTTCCCTCTGCGTGTCTAATGTTTTTATTACGTCGTTTCACATGAGCTGCAACATGAGTTGAATTGAAGAACATATACTCAACTCACGTTTCGCATGAGTTGAGTACATGCTCTTCAATTTTACTTTCTGTGATGTCCTTTCTTTTTTCCAAGGAAAGGTCTTTGTTGGGAATCTGGAATCTTCAGTAAAAGTCCAAACGTGCTTCTTGGTTTTTATTTGTTCCGTCCAAAATGTAACGATATCGCGACAAGGTACATTAACGATTCTACCAAGTGGCGCGCCCTCGCGCGGCGCTTTCCTGTTAATCCCATTTACCCTCTTTATCTCCCGTCTCTTTCATATGCTCAGACAGACGTCCATCCACACACATTACACTTACTAAATTAACCGATGGTTAGTTGGTTGAGTGTGTAATAATGAAGAGCAGAAAAACTGTATTTTGAATCACAGAAGGTAAAGAGATATAATGATTGTAGACTTCTTGAAGCAGTCTACAACCTAACAGTGTCTTAAGCCGGCGCCTGTTTTCTGTCGCGGAACGCCGCTACATTTCTTTCCAAACTAAAAGTCCTTATCAAACACATAACGCGGATGATCGGTCGACCCATTTGCTTGCCAATTTTGAGCGACGGAAAAGACGCGGAATGGAAATATTAACATATATAAGAAAATGATATATATATATAAATATATGAGAGTGTAAATAGTTAGTAATTAACATTAAATAATGTAAATAAATGTAAATAGTTAGTAATTAATGTAAAAAAATGTTAGTAAATAATGTAAATAGTTAGTAATTAACGTAAGTAATTAACTTATATCCTAACCCATCTCACATAGAAATAATTTTGAAGTAGTACATAATAAAAATATAAGCATGTTAAAATAAAAACTAACCCATAAAAACCAAATTTTTATTTTACTCCCTTTCTTTGTAAATTAAGTTTACCATCATGTTATTAAATAATTGACTGAAAATGAAACATGTCTAGACAAATATCTATGTCAAAAATCTCTAAAAATGTCTCTTTATTATTTGATTTCATCCCAAAAAACCGAAGTATGCTATCATCTGTGAACCAATTGTCATAAATTTTCGAAATTCGTAGTGAAGTACCTATTATACCTACCGACGGATTAATTCAAATTTTAATATTCCGTGACGTTGTCAGGCCGCCGTTCGTAGTAATCAAACTTTTGTAATGATTCCAATTTGAAAAAAACATTAAAATATCTAAAATTCCAAAATTATACTATAATTATTAATAATTTTTAACAAAAATTTGATATATCTTTTTGATCTTTGCCACGAGTCTGCTTGCAAAGTTTCAGGTCGATTGGATCACGGGAAAAGGATTAAAAATCGATCCAAAGTTTTTTCTCCTGGCAAGCCGGCAAGCAAGCAAGCAGACGCCACTAGTTAATATAAAGGGAGTAAAAAGACATCAATTGTAACAGTAGTGAATACAACATAATAAAGTAAATAACAATAATAAAGTTTACGTATTACCTAACATCAGTTATTAATCAAGTATTAAATCAATGTTGCGTCGCAGAATTATGTTCACTTGTGATCTTAGGTGGTATAGGTTGCTCCTGTTCTCTGTTGAACTGCCTCGCATTTAAAAAAAATCATATTTTCTGTGATGCATCTGGACAGACGTTTGTCTGAGCTCGTGAAAGAGACGGGAGAGCATTTACTCATTTATTTTCTTGTTGCAGATCTACACAGACTGGGCCAACCACTACCTGGAGCGGGGGCGCAGCGCCAGGAGGGTGCGCGCCCTCGCCGAGTGCCGCGACGGGGAGCTGCTGCGCGACCTCCTGGAGTCCGTCACGGGCCAGAGGGTCCCGGCCGTGCGGCAGGTGAGTCCTTCATGCACCGTGTCCCGTTCTCAGGTCAAATGAGATACCGCGAGATACATCTCTCAAAGTGTCGTCGTATGCTTCTGTGGAATTTTCTCTGGCCTAATGTGATGCGCGCACGTGCGTTGGGGATCCGAGAATACCATCGCGAAAATCACTAATCGAACTGACGGTACTTTATTGACGACTAGCTGGTCGCACCCGGCGTTGCACGGGTTGAGGATCAAGTAAAAAATGAGTTTGTGAGGGAAAACAAAGGTTCTCCCGTTCTCTAAAAAACAATGTTTGCATTTAATGTTAACATAAGTTATTGTAATATATGGTATCGCAGACTTTTTTGTAGATATTAATGTCCTCTATAAAACTGTAGTACATCTCTTTGCTCTATTGTCAAAAATTTCCGCAGCGTACGCGATATAAGTTTTTTTTTTGTAATTTTTTCACACGTTGTGTTACATTATCGAAGTTTTCATACAGATCCCTAACATTTTTGAAAATGTTCTATAGCCTGTGTTCATCAGGGATAATGTAGAATTCTAAATGTGAAAGAATTTTTCAAATCGGTCCAGTAGTTTCGGAGCCTATTCAATGCAAACAAACAATCAAATTTTTCGTCTTTATAATATTAGTATAGATATACGGCTCCAGCCGCTCGAAAAGGTGGTGGAAAATTGGACTTTGGAGCCAGCCGAGCCCATATGCTCGGAATTATGTTTAAATCCTAATGACGTAATATTATCAAACTGGTCTAAAAAGTAGTTAAGAATTGAAATAATTTACAGGCGTATTCTAGTGTAGATACCCGTTAATAATGCGGATGAATGTCATATACATATAAAAGAATCTTTCTTTAAAAAACTAGTCAAAAAATAAATATCTCATTACCAACGGCGACATCTATACTGGTCCATGGGGATGGTCAATTTTAACAAACATTAATAAACAAAACTCACATGCGGAATGTGGGCTAGGTCTGCTAGGTCTTTAGGGGTATTATTTATTTACTAGCTCTAACCCGTAAAAAATGACGGTACTTTTATATGTCGGTTTCTAAGGAATAAGAATGTGTTTATTATATATTTTTTTTAAATCGAAAAAAAATTATTGGGAAAAAAAAATTAGGAAAAAAAATCGAAAAAAAAAAATTGCGAAAAAAAATTTGGAAAAAAAATTGTTAAAAAAATTTACTATAAAAAAGTTACGGACGTTACACGAAGTTAAGGAGATAAACAGACCTAGTGGGCTTTTACAGTACAAGAAAGTTACAATGATTTTCATATACCTAATATAAAACACGTTTTAAAGTAAATAATTTTAAAATTAATAATAGAAATAAAACGTATTTATGAGAAATGAACAATATATATATATATATATATATACAATGATTAGTACAAAAGCAAACAGTAATAAACTTTTTTATTAACTTTTATTTGACTTTAACAAATCAATAATAAAGTAAAATAAAGACAATATACCAATATACCAGATAAAGATAAAGACAGGGTCTGTCTCTGTGGGCTAGGTCTGAAATACTCTTTGTAGTCAATATTACTAATTTTGCCTCTTTGTAGGGTTCAATCTCCTCCACTTATATATTAGTCATCAATTATATGTTGCATATCGTTATACTTATTAATCTATTATCAGGAATGTGACTAACCTAAGACCAACGTCCAAAGTATTATTCAACGATTAAAAGGAATTCAATGTTACGCTTTTCTTGCCGTAACGCAGAATCACTTTACAAACTGAACAAGAAATAACACAGTATTATTTAGAGTATTTCGGGTCACGACACATTTTTATACGGCGTACTGTTTGCACGCGCGGGCAGTGAGGAAGTACTCTGGAAAATTAAAACTTACTAAATACGAAACGCTGGCAGCCGAGTCACGTTTTTCGGCTTTAGTTTACATCTTAAAGTTACGACGCATATGTGTGACGTTGAAAATATCTTGGCAATTTATATAATGTTCAACAAATCGCAGAATAAACCGGGAATAACCACGCCTGGTCCACCTTAAAAGTTCTTTCATCTAATAGGAATAATCCAAGACGATGGTCCCATTGTTCATACAATGAAAATAATATTTCACTATATAATTTAATGTCCTGTTAATTTAATCTAACTAAAATAATCGTAATCTAAATTAAACAAACCAAACCTAATAACCTAACCTAACCTCATATATTACCTATGAAATGTCAAAATATGCAGTGCATTTTTCGAAACTTTAAAGTGTAATATTTTATTTAATACTTACTTTTGAAACGTAAATTATCTTTCATTTTGTTATAAGCACATTAAATAATATAGTGAAATAATCATTTTCGTTGTATATACAATGGGACCATTATCTTGGATTTAGCCATCTAATACTATTGCGTAATATATTTTTTTTAAATAGAGATGCGGACACGGAATGCGTGTCGCATTAATAATTTAGACGCTTGTGTTATGAAAATAGAACCAATTTGCTGGTGTCCTGGAATGGGGCTCGAACCACCAGCCACCAGGTAACCAGGCGAGAGTTCTGACCAGTACTCCATAAAGCTACTCTTTTCAGTTAATAATTCATATTATTAGAATGAAGTTCCTTTACGCGGCTAAGGGTTGAATGGTATAAATTTATGTGAAAGTTCACTTTACTAGCGAGAGGGAGAGAGATGAGAGAGAGAGAGAGAGAGAGAGAGAGAGAGGGAGAGAGATCCATATCTCGAATGTTATATGTCGCTTCAGCGTTGTTTCAGTGGATGTCCATGATTCCATTATATAAAAATATTAGTTATAGTTAGAACTCACCACCGCGAGATTACTTCTTCTCCTTAGATTTCACTGCGATGATTAATAAATTGGCGATTCACTTTATAGATCTTAAATCATATTTAGAATCATATTAAAAAAAAGTAAATACACCAGAATTGAAGAAATGAGAAAAGCACTCAATTGGCTGGAAATTTAAAAAATACTTATTTATACACAAAATTTTCAATAACAAAATGCCAAAATATTTTTTGAACAAAATTACTGCAACTAGTGATGTAGAAATAGGAATAGAATAAGAATACCATATAAGAAAAAAATATATACACAGAATTGTCTAATGTACAGAGGTGTAAAAACATACGATGAGATGCCAGAAAGCATGAACAATATAAATAAGATGAATATATTAAAAAACAAATGCTATAATTACTGTAAAAATAGTATAGAATTGTAATATTTATTATTATTTATTAATATGCATAATATTTATTATTAATTATAGATTGTACCATAGATTAGATTAGATGTAAATGTAAATATGTAGGTTATTATGGATAGTATATAAGTAATAGATCTAAGAATATAAAATGTTAAATACTAGTTAATATACAATGTAATATTAACTAACTTAAGAAATAAATAAAAATAAATAAAAAAAATTAAAAAATCGGAAGCACTTTATTCAGAATTTGTGAAAGACTACTTCGATATATTCGACAAGAATTTAGATATAACAATACCGCTCGACGATAGATTTATGGTTTTGAAACTCTCTAGACAGCAAGTAGATTACGACTGATTAGTAGGGGAAAGAGGTGAGGGGAAGGGTGTTCGACACCTAATGCTATATTTGGGTTGCAATAGAAGTATGCAAATATCGAACAATATAAATATATGTATTGCTATCAAGCCTAAATGTTTTCATAATGTATTTCACTAAAGGAATTGGATCTTGTGGTCTGTTATGGTATTATAAAAAATCGACATATTTCACTAGAGCAGTGTTTCCCAAACTATGGGTTGCGAGCCACTGGTGGGTCGCGAGCGGATATTAGGTGAGTCGCAGTCACAACACCGCGCAACACGTCTCGTCCGAGTCGTATCGTTTTTATTATGGATAACGAAGATCCATCCAGATATCAATGTAGTGTCTGCAATTTTCACTCGGTTAACAGAGTTGAAAAATAACTTTAACGCCAACTTCGAAGAAGAGATGAAAAAGATCAACAGGATAAACTGGACTTAAAATCCGTTAAAAAAGATAACATACCGACGGAAATGTCAACAAAAGTAAGTGAAGAGCTTATTGATTTATCAGAAGATACATCGCTGAAAAATACTTTTAATCGCAAGCGATTAGCAAAATTCTGGCTTTCAGTTGCTGACACTTATCCCTGCTTGTTTGATGAAGCATTGAAAGTCCTCCTCCCCTTCACTACCTCATGTGAAGTGGGATTTTCTGCCATGGTTTCTATTAAGACTAAAAGAAAGAAAGAAATCGGACGTATCGAATTCACTGCGATTAAAAGTAACTAACATTGAATTTAACGCTAATGCTGTTATGACAAAAAAAGGCAACAAATTCATCCTTCCCATTAAAATAACACATATTTACATTTTTCGTAATTAAAAATTTCGATTACATTTGGAGGTTGTCTTTCGTATAGTTACAATATGAATTTAATTTTTTTTATTTATTTGTTTATTTATTTATCTAATACACGGTACAACGTACCATTAAAAAAACAATGTATATAAAGATGTATAGATTGATAGGTAATAATAAAAAAAGGAGATAAGGTATAATTCTATCAAAAACAATTAATAAAGTGATATATAAAGAAAAATAAAACATTAAGTGAATAACATAAAGTATAACAAAATTACATCAAATGAAATAATAGTTATCAAATCAAATATGAGAGTCAACAATCAATAAAACTACAACAAATTAAAATAATTTTGTCAGAAATTCAAGAAGCAACAAAATTACATCAAAATGAAATAATTGTAAACAAATCAAATCTGAAAATCAAGAAACAGTAAAAATAACAGTAAAATAAAATGAAATATAAAATTAAAAAATCTAAAAACAAGAGATAGACATGCCATCAATAATTAATTATAAACGACCAAATTCGTCCAGAAGAGCTTTCTTGTAGGCGGCTAGTGTTTCCGAAAAAACATCCGATATGTGAGGTGGGTCCCGAAATTTTTTTTTCTTGGTGGGTCCCGGTCCTGTCAACTTTGGGAACCACTGCTCTAGAGAAACCAAATCAATTAAGTCGTGATTTTCTATATCACAACATCTTAAACATACTTAAAATAGGTAAAAAATTTTGTGCCCTGTCACTTTCAGAAGTTGGTGTAATTTAGACTGTGTTTGAAAAACGTGACACACAACAAAAGAACGTCTCGAGAGGGGAAGCAACAAGGAAGCAGCGCCGTTTTCACTCATTGGGTGTTATTAAGTGTTACACACGGCGCACATACTTAGCGGTGCAGTATTGTTGTTAACTGCGCCAGGGATTTTCAAAGTCGTAGGGAATTTCAACAAAAATTGAAAAAAAAAGTAACCCATAAAAACCAAGTTTTTATTATACTCCCTTTCTTTGTAAAATATAACAACAATTGAAGACGAATTAAAACATATAACATAACACTAAACTTACAGTAATTTAATATATTTCTAAAATGTCAGATATTTTGAGCTTTGATAAGACACTTCATGCTTTGAAGATTAAATTCTAAAAACATTTGTCAGTCAATTTAGATTTCGACATTCGTAGTGAAGTACCTATTATGCATACCGACGGAGTAATTCAAGTTTAGAAAATATTCCGCGACGTTATCGGGCCGCCGTAATCAAACTTTTCTAATGATTCCAATTTGAAAAAAACAATAAAATTTCTAAAAATCCGAAGTTATACTATAATTATTAAAAAAATTAACGAAAATTTGATAGATCTTCTTGATCTCGAGTCGCCACGAGTCTGCTTGCGAGTTTCAGCTCGATTGGATCACGGGAAATGGGTCAAAAATCGATCCAAAGTTTTTGTTGACGGCAAGCAAGCAGACGCCACGAGTTAATATAAAGGGAGTAAAAAAAATCACATCTTTCATTGAGCCTCAATGAGCAGTCAATATTTTTTGAAGAATACTCGATACTTGTCTCAGTTGCATGTATCAAACCACCCCTACACATTTTACAATATTTTTACAAGTTCGCATTCGTAATTTGTATTGATCGGTCGCTAAATCGTTCTGGTAACACTGCGCGCCGTTTTCTATCGTACGGATTCACAATTCACCCGGAACTATGATTTTCGCAGCTGCCACAACATGACTGACTGCGCGCGCAATGCGTCGCGTTTATATAGAGGACTATCTCTCTCGAATCTTCTCGTATATATTCGTGTATTCGATCGGCTTCCAGATCATTCCAGACCGTTCACCTCGCCCCACCTGCACAAATTTATTTCATTTCGCAACTGGCTTCTCATGCGACGGGTTCGCGGTTCGATTTTCAATGAGGTCACAGTATATCCAAGATTTTTTTTTCAAGCTTCCATGTTTTTGTATTGGGTCTCATGGCCTGTTATAGAGTTGAAAAAATTATCCAAATTTTATTAGTTTTTTTGTTTTGTGGAAATATTTATTCTTTTTGGTTAAGAATGTTCTTAGGTTTTCACGGCCACTCAGAATCTTCAAGTTTGTGTTTACTGGGGTATTATGCCGCGTTGTTACGACCTTTCGGGCCGACGTTTCGGATTCCATTGCAGGGTCCATCATCCTCAACACATCGGCCCTGATGATGGACCCTGCAATGGGATCTGAAACGTCGGCCCGAAAGGTCGTAACAACACGGCATAATACCCCAGTATACACAAACTTGAAGATTCTTTTTGGTATCTACAAATATATTTAACACCCGTAACAGCTTTCTTTTACATTCCATTCTATCCACGAAAAACATTACTAATTTAATTAATAACTTCTATTTGTTTTATTTTTAAAAGTGAATAGTTATATACACACTGAAACACTTCGATCAATAATCAACCATGTTTGAAATTATTTTACTCGATAATTGTATTAATGAACATTTTAAATGTACACGCTCTAGAATTCACTTTGTAAATCGTTTGCTTCTGTCGCTAACAGATGTCGTGCTCTGTCTAAACAAAACTTATCTTTGGCCGTGCGCCTTATATACATGTGAATATCTAATACCTGAATATTCGCATGTATATAAGGCAATATCCAATACCAGCCCTTCTAGAACATTCCTAATTTAACGGATGGAGTTCATCTCTAAAACAAAATCTCAATATACAGATTTATATCGACTAAATCTCAAATTCTCATTTCATGGGCCATTACGCAGTTTTTTACGCATTTATTTGAGACTTAAATTACGCGGAAAACTTGAGAAGAACATTTTCTTTGTTAAAACTGGAAATTTATTATACTTAATAAATTTATTGACCATAAAACTAAATATTTTATATATTGTTCTTTCTTCTCGAAAAAGAATCCGGTTCGCATAAACTTTAACAAAGAAGTTTTCGTATCATTATGTAACATTGTACGTGACGTCAATTCCAACGTTCTATAAATATATTATTTAGAAACCTAAATCTCTTTACATCTTATATCAATAAGACATTAAATATTTAGAACTAAGCATCAATGAATTATAATAATTTCTTACATTTGTATGCCATTAGAACCATGTACATATAAATAATTAAACCTAAGTATATTCTGAAATATACATGGTGTAACAGAGCTAGTCTACAAAATGTCGCAATAATTGTGTAGGAGCGTGCAGTGGGAACATTGCAGCATGACTTTTACGCAATCATAAATTTTGGAAAAATTAAAACATATATCTCGTAATATTCCTATCACAATTATTATCGTATCATTCATATTTCAATATACATATTGTTACAGAACATGGCTATGGGAGGCAAATGAAACACTTAAACAATTTAAACCTTTATTTAATGCGAAAAGTCACTGGACACGAATTTAACTAGAGCACTGTTCTTAAATTTACAGTAACTAAATGTTTCTATAATATTTGACACACTTATTATCCAATCAGTAATTATCTCTAGTCGCTCGTTCGTATAACACTTTTTATTATGTTGTTTTTATCGCATCGATCACTTTCGAGAATATTCCGTTGGTTTGTTGGTTGGTTGGTTTCGCGATGCCTCAAGAACTTTCTCCATTTTCTGGTACGAATTCAATTTCGTTTTCAAAAATCTAGTTTGAAATGTGAGAGGGCGCGAGAAGGACGGAGCTTGCCTGAAGAGAGATATAGAGATAGGAGATGAGATGGAGAGAGATATATAGATTATAAGAGATATCTAGATATAGAGATAGATATATATAGAGAAATTATATAAATATATATATATATATATATATAGAGATAATAATATATATATAACATATATATATTATAGATATATCTTAGCGATCCATTACCTGGATCTGAAAAAGATGATTCTCTTTGGTCACAATTAAATAATAAAAACGATAATAAAATGATAAAAACCTTGCAAAAATTGAAAAAAGTCATTATCATTTTAAGTTTTTTCATTTTATTTAAGTTGTATTGAAGCAAATGAATTTTTCATAATCAATATAACTTATTGTAATGATAGTTCAACTTTTTGCAAAAAATAAATCAGAAATATTAAAAAAAAAATCCAAACTTTGATATTGCATATCTCCATAACTGTTGATTTTAGGTCATGGTTGCTCGAACATTTTAGACTCATAACATACACAGGAATCTACCGGCCAAGTTTCTGCTGCTAGTTAAAAATTTAAAAAAGTTATTTTACAAGTTTTTGTCATTTTATTTAAGTTGTATTGAAGCAAATGAATTTTTCATAATCAACATAACTTACTATAATGACAGTTCAACTTTTCGCAAAAAATAAATCAGAAATATTGAAAAAAAAAATGCAAACTTTGATGTCGCGTATCTCCTTAACTATTGATATTAGATCGTAATAGCTTGAACATTTTCGACTCATAATCAAGGCAGGAGTATAGTCCTGCGAGGTTATTAATGTTTTCCAAATAACCCTGTACAAGCTATGAATCTGGAGGCAAGGCCGATCTACGGCGCGCGGGTTTGACGTAAATATTTTAAAGCCCTGACGATGGACTGTTCTCTCTGCCTGCTTTATCTCGCGAGCAGAAACTCCGGCGCCAACTGGCCGCCCAACTCCAGCGGTTCTCAACAATGGCCGCCAACCCCCGAGGAACGTAACCTCACATAACGCATTGTTAACCGGTGAGAGTTTGGAACTAGCCTAACCGAATATATCGTGATTCATGTCGGTCCATACACCACGAGAGAATGGAATTCAGCGAATAATTTAGCTACGCTGAACTTTGTTTTCTGAGATTCGTGCCGGCAAAGAAACCTTAAGGCTGTGGTCAGTGTTTCCATAAAACAGTGGTATATTACAGAATAATATAACTTAACCATTACAAATTCCCAGCAGACATTGTATCATAATATCCCCATCGAGGTCATCAAGACACGGTGCATTATTCTATTATAGAAATGTCAGAACTAATGCATTAGCAAACTCTGTAACTCCCAGATTACACTCATTAGGGAATAAACATGCAGAGGCGGCTGACGTTTTTGCTGATAATATAACTGTGTATAGGACAAGGCTGATACAATTCTTTACATCTCAACGAAATGGAAATGGATAGTAAATTTTTCTGTATAATTATTTTACCTTTTAACTATTATTATTTGTACCTTTAACTGTATTATCATTTTATCTGTCTTATGTTCTTTTTTAAATTTATTTTCTGTATATTTGTAAAAGCCCATAAGGGCGTTAAATAAATGAATAAATAAATATGCCACATTATTAATTAATCTTACACATTACATAAATACGAAGATCGAAAACACATCTGACATATAGGCACGAATATGCGTTTTCAAGGTTAATTAATTTTAGATTTTTTTTGGAGAAAAAAAGCCCACCCGTCCAGAGGTATCTTCTCGTATTGGCATGTGTCGTGTATTGTGTGAGTTTCGCGTGTGTAAGATGATTCAGCAAAGGCAAAATAGTGGATAGATGCAAAGGATACTCATGGTTCCTGTGGTACTTTACTGGAAATAATTTACAGATGTGGTGTCGAGTACAAAAATATCACGTGCGATTGCTACGACATCTAGAGACTAAGTGTTTATACCTACAGACGGCCGAAGCCATATTAGCTGCACCAAACCCTGATTGGTGGGTGCCGGCTTGTTGCGTGCGGCTAGAGTCGCGACGGCTCTGGACCACCACATGCTTATCTGTCAGATGTATTTTCATATGATTTACTTCATACAAATATTCATTTATTGAAAAATTTCATTCTAAGACTTAATTTTCATTCTGAATTTATATTTTTGACTTGTTTTTAAATTCTTTGGATGGTTTCTTTTGTGCTTAAATTTTTCTTTTTCATACATGTACTTTATTTTTCATACAGTGTTCCGCAACGCAGTCACTGCATTGCAGAACATATTTTGATTTTGCCTGTACTATAAACTTGATAATTCCAAAATTTTTGTGTACTTTTTGTATTTTTGTATGAACTGTATACTTTTGTACAGCATAATTCTTTTTTATATTTTGTTAACCAACACTTTCTTTCTTTTTACTTAATTCTTTCTGTGAATTCATTTTTTTTTAATGTGTACTGAAAAGGTTTTATGGCCGTGAATGTCAAAAGAAAATAAATCCACAAATCAAAAAATTTCAATGAGAGAATTCTGCTAGTCATGACTGCTTTGAAACTCTCTTTCTCTCTTTGTAGATTAGCCCATGATCGAGCATCGTAGTCCTTTAATACCTTATTTAAAGGACTGTTAGTTAGCAAGCGTGATATGCATTGTTTGGCGTGTTAACTCGCTCGTGGCATTTTTCCATCTCTGTCTTAGTCAAATGTTTCTTTACTGATCAGCGTGATCTTTTTTCTGCTTCTACAGAAGCTCAAACTGTAGTCTGTCGAGTTGTTTTAGCATTTAGCAGAGTGAGTTTCCATAATTCCACCCTATATAGAAGTACAGGGAACAGAGGTGAACGAGTACAGAAAAGAGCTATTATTTATTGAGTACTGTTGTGTTGAGAACCACTGTCAGGTAGTACATTGTTCCAGGAGTGATGTAACACGGCGTATTGTAAAGTGAGTAAGGTCAGAATGCTCAAGTTTGAGAGCTTCTTCTTATACCTCCTTAAGCGGATATACTTACTTAAGGCGTTAATATTTCGTACAACACTGTTTCCGTTCTGAAGTACTCATTCTACACATTTAAGTTAGTAGTCTTGCATTTTCTACTTTCATATTTATTAAATTAAAATTATATTAAAGAATAATTACTCCGTTTATTATCACTATTTATTTATAACAATTATATAGGCGTGGTCACGTGCCCATACACCCACCCGACTCTAATATCCCCTCCCCCACCCTCAAGTTGTCCTTTAGTCTTAAGTTTAGTCTTAATAATTTCAATGAAGATGATGCGTTTGCATTAAAATCTTTCTATTTGTTATAATTAAATGGTGAAAATAAACAGAGCAATAATTTTCTTAATGTACCTAATTTAAAATAACCTTTCACAAAGTTACACAAGAAAATTTCGAAAAATTATTTAATTTAGTATGCATCGTATTCTTACTAAATAAAATTGTCCAACAAATCAACGTTTATAAAAACCTAAGAATAATTACGCTAATTAAACATCTTCTGTGAATAGTTTTCTAGGATATTCTGCCGTATATATGTGACCTCCCATTGCAAGGTCCATCATCAGGGCTGATGTGATGAGTGTGTGTTAAAGTTTAGGTTAAGTATTGCCTTGCAATACCGTCCCGAAGTCAGGGTGTCTCCAAGTTTGTGTTTTGTTAGTTACTGGATTGTGTAGTCGTGTGTGTGTCTTGATGTAGTGTATCTACTAACGTAATGCGTGTTGTGTATCTACTAACGGATGTCGGACTGTGCGGATGGTCGATTTGATTTCTCCTGGGAGTTGGCCAGAGAGGTCACATGTACACGGCAGAATATCCCAGAAAACTATACACAGAAGATTCTGAACGGCCGTGAAAACCTTTTAAAAATTGTAAACAATTCAGTTTGTTTATACAACGTGACCTATTTTTTCAGCAAGTCAATATCAATTCTGATTTAGTATGACGGTGTGGGTACATGTATCAGATGTGACATTTAGATTAAACTCCCATACATACTGCACAGTTGCACACAGAATCGTGCGCTTCCTTATATAGGCACAGAGCCTCGTGCACCAGAAGGCTCTGGTTATTATTAAGTTTCAATTCTGTGAAGCAACATGAAGCAATATGAGGTACTGCGTAGAAGGCTATACGGAAGTGAAGGGATAAATGAAAGTAAATTGATTGGCACACTTCCGCGTGGAAAGACCGAATCAGAGAATAGAAGTGACGAAGAGATTTCGACGGGGCTCACTAGTGTAGAAGATTTGACCGTGGAGACCCGCTTCTAACATTCGGGCTCCTTCAGTGTTTTTCAATAGGTATTTTGCTGTGTAAGTATCCGAGTTATTCTGTTAGATAGGTAATATGTATAAAGAAAAGTGACTTGCAGATTCACTATGAATTTATTCAAGGAAAATGGAAAAGTTTAGTTTTGTACAGGACGTAATAAAGCTCGTTCATAATATTTAACAAGTGGTCAATTTATAGAAGAAAATAAGGAGATTTTTTTTTCAATATATTTCTCTTATTTTCTATAAATCGTTAGAATGTCATTAAAGTAACTTGCATCGATTATTACAAATTAATTTGCCTAATTAAAACAACGTAAAAATGCTGATTCAGATCTTTGCATCTTCTTTTGTTAAAAATGTCAATAATTACGGATAAAGCGACATTATAGATTGCATTGTTTTTTTTTTTATTTATCTCCTGTTGGAATATTTTTAAACTAAGTTTCGTCAATTATTATTCATTCACTCACATTAGCACAAGTCGAATAAAATTATTAAAATCTTACAGAAGTTTGAACAAGAAATTGAACAGGAATATGACAACAAAACAACATCTGGATGAAATAGGGCTGATGTTATCCATGGTGCTATCCATCCATCTATCTTCTGTACAACCCTTCGCCCTATGCTCATTGACCAACATAATCTAAAAATTTCCCAATTCCTCTTTAGGATCCTGCACAAAATCCTAACCAAATCTCAATAATATTCCATGTCACATGCAATAAATATAATTAATAAAATACCAGAGAAAATAATAAAGGTAGAAAAAATGACAAAATTTAATATAAAACTTATAATGCACTTATTTTTAATAATAAAATAAAATAGGCACAACCTGGCCGCGCCATCAGTTCCAAATTGTGCTTAGTTGCGCTCTAGGATACTAGGATTCAAGGAAAATAAAACCATCCACTATCCATCGACATTTCGTTCTTCCCTTACCTGGACCAAATTTCTGCTACATCTTTACCCTTTAGGGCCTTCGCAAACAACGGCACCTCCCATCTCCTTCCTACCTTACTGAAATATATGCCAGCCTGAGATCGCTCCTTCTTCTTCTTCTTCTTCAAGTACCCTGGGCAAACCCGTACCTCTCGCATGTCTACTGTAGTTTTTATTTCTCTTGTATTGAGAAATCGCAATGAGGCAATCAAATGAAAAAACACGTCGCTTATTCAAGCATGGTCCAATCGTGAATTACCTGACCTGTCGCTTGTTCGTCCAACTGACATCTCGAGTGTTTCGACTGGCTTCAACGTAACAATTGCTGGCCTCTGCAGCTCGGACAGCGTGCCCAATAACAATCGTATCTTAAGATAATTTCATGGCGTCGTTGCTGACTTTGACCCCGTGATCTTCCAACTATGGCGGTGGTGCAAATTCACGTACGCAGCCTCCACATTTAGGCTGCGAGATCATATCAAATTTTAAGTAATTGATAAAAATAATATTTCAGATGTTACGAGCGAATGAGCTCGGTCAGTGCGATCGGATCTGAAAGATACGGTACGCGGAATGATGATATGCATCATTCGTAGGTATTCGTGTGTTTCGGAATTCTTTTTTTTTTTACTCCCTTTATATTAACTCGTGGCGTCTGCTTGTCTTCTTGTCTGACGAAAAAACTTTGGATCCATTTTAAACCTCTTTCCCGTGATCCAATCGAGCTGAAACTTTGCAAGCAGACTTGTGGCGACGATCAAGAAGATCTATTAAATTTTCGTTAAAAAATTAATAAATTTTTGGATTTTTCAAATTTTGAATGGTTTTTTCATACAACTTATTAAGTTGTATGAAAATATTTCAATGCGTCTGGTAGACGCGAAACCTGATTATGTATAATTTTGGATTTTTGGAAATTTTTTATTACTCCCTTTCGTAGCGTCGCCCGACCGAAACCCTAAGCGTAGGTTAAGCGAAAAAAAAATGTTTCAACTAGTAAATGAGAAAGGGAGTATAATAAAAACTTGTTTTTTATGGGTTACTTTTTTAAGTAAATCAGTTGAATATTACTCATCTGTCTAGAGTCCTCATTCAAAATGCTGTACTACAATTGATGCTGTTTTTTCGCGATACTTGGACGAAATTGAACCTCAGACATATGTATCTTATTGTAGTTGCCATAAAAGTCAATAATTACCATGATACAATATGATAAAATTTTTGATAATATATAATAAATAAAAAATATGATAATATGATAAATAAATATTTTTCCTAAAATATTAAAACTTTTTGATTTGACTCCTTAGTTGACATTATTTGAATTGAAAAAAACTTACCCATAAAAACCAAGTTTTAATTATACTCCCTTTCTCATTTACTAGTGGAAACTGGTTTAGCGCTTAACCTACGCGTTGGGCTTCGGTCGGGCGACGCTACGAAAGGGAGTAATAAAAAATTTCAAAAAATCCATAATTATACTATATTCAGGTTTAGTGTCTGCCATGTGCGTCGGAATCTCCATACAACTTAGTAATTTGTATGAAAAAACCATTAAAAATTTCTAAAAATACAAAATTATACTATTATTATTAATTTTTTGTAACGCAAATTTGATGGATCTATTTTATCGTCGCCGCGAGTCTGCTTGCAAAGTTTCAGCTCGAATGGATCAAAAATCGATCTAAAGTTTTTTTCTTTTTTCGTCAAGCAAGCAAGCAGACGCTACGAGTTAAAAAAGGGAGTAAAAATTATAGAAAATCAAATACAGAGAGAGAGAGAGAGAAAGAAAGACAGAAAGAGAGAGAGTCGCATGGAGGAGGCATAACGCTTTTTCCTTACGTAACGAAAATATACAAATATAAACATTCTAATCGAGATCTCCATATGGAATTACATTCGGAATTGAAAAAAAAGGCGTAAGGAACTTAGTTCCTCGGGGGGTCCCCCGACCGCACACGTAATTTTTTTTAAGCGTATTAACTTTGAAATTTTCACAATTGTTTAAAAATTGAGAGGCTCGTAGAAATTTCTTTAGACAATAGGCGCAGAACCACAGCGTGCACCAAGAAGTTATTTCCTTCAGTAAATTTTTGGATTCCACAGATGACCTGAACCAGCTCATACGGGTCATAAGCCGTGGGCCACCTTAAAAAAAGAATTCCACACACGTATCCCGCATAAATAGCTTCGTCTCTGTGAGACTTCTATAATTTATCTTAAATTGTTCTACTCTCCCGAAATGTGACAGTTCTGATTTGATTTACGTCAGGCGAAATGTGACAGTTCTGATTTGATTTACGTCAGGCGAAATGTGACGGTTCTGATTTGATTTACGTCAGGCGAAATGTGACGGTTCTGATTTGATTTACGTCAGGCGAAATGTGACGGTTCTGATTTGATTTACGTCGGGCGAAGCTGCAAAGCTGCCGAGTGCCGCCGTATGATGTGGCCCACACGCTCGCGAGGATTGCGTGACTGGAAAATACACGGTTATTAAAAAGTAATTAGACCTCTCGCTAAAGACCCCGAACTGTATAAATATCCAGTACTGCTGAAACGACGCGAGGACATTAATCATCTCTCCCAACAATCGAGTCCTGGTCGTCTGCGATACTTCCCAGCCTCCTAACAATCATGCTCTGCATTGTTGTCTTAATATCTGTTGAAATCTGTATCGCTTTTAAATAAACTTTTAGGTAAAACGTCAGGAAAGTTCAAGAGTTGGATGTCGTATGTTTTAAATATTATTTATTATTTAATATTTATTTTTATTTATTAAAACATTAATAACCTCACAGGACCATATTCCCTCCTTGATTATGAGTCGGAAATGTTTAAGCTATCATGACCAACAGTTATGGAGATATGTGACATCAAAGTAAGCTTTTTTTCAATATTTCTGACTTATTTTTTGTAAAACGTTGGACTATAATTACAGTAACTTACATCGATTGCGAAAAATTCATTCAATTCAATATAAGTTAAGTAAAATGATAAAAAACCTGAAAATTTTCCAATTGGAATTACAAGTTAAACAGCCACGGAGACATTATGCAACCCTGTTTGACACCTTTTGTTATATCAAACCATGGTGTGAATGATCCATTGATTCTTACACACGCAGTACTCCCCTCGTAAAGGGATGCAACTGCGTGTATAAGTTTACTGTTCACCTTGTAACCAGAGAGTACCTTCCATAACCTTCCTCTTATAACTCTATCATAAGCCTTTTGCAGATCTACAAATGCACAGAAAAGTTTTTGGTTTTTCACTACGGATCAAAGCAATTCTCCTATCCTATTTATTATAAAGAATCTAAATATATAGGAGATAGCATATCTATATTCACTGATTTTTCAAATGCTTCATGAGTTCCATTTACTGTATCGAAAGACATCACAAAAACACCCAGACTTGAAGAAATCACATAGATGTGTTTTGGACTCAATAAGAATCGAACTTGTAATCCCCGTCATTTCCTGGTACACCATACCTGATTGGGGTTTTCACCCCAGTAAAATTAATCGTAAAAACTGTTTAAGAAATAATGATTAGAAATATTTCTGAATGTTTGCATAATCTATGAATCCAGTTCAAATATATACGTATACTAGCTTTTCGTACCCGGAGTAGCACGGGTTAAGGATTAAGTTAAAAATAAATTTGTAGGGGGAAACAAAGATTTGATTCGAAGGATATAGATTTGCATCGAAAATATATCAGGGGGAGGAGAAAAGGTAAAATGGGAGGGAGGAAGCCTATGTTACCCCTGCCGAGTCCTAAAGTATAAGTTTCCAAATTTTGAGTCCGATCGGTCAAACGGTACAGATTTGCATCGAAAATATGTCAGGGGGAGGGGAAGGGGTATGAGGATAGGCAGGAAATATCGCTTATGTTACCCGCCGGGTCCCAAAGCATAAGTATGCAAAATTTCAATCGAATCGGACAAACCGTGTGGATTTGTGTAGAGAACAGACAAACAGACAGACAGACAGACATTGAGTTTTATAGGTATAGATAGACTATTTAATGTGAAGAAGTATTGTTAACATTTTATTATTGATGGATTTGGCTTTAACATTATAGATATTATTCATGGTGATCATTGAAATGGATGGAAAACATAAACTGAGTTATCTCTACTTGAGTTTATTATATTTTATATTTTTCTACTCGAGTTTCATAAGCGTCAGAATCTCTCATCGAAATATGAAGTATTAAACTGACTATATTGTAATATAGATGGATTAGATGGAAATACAAATAATTAATTGACTAGGTACTGACAAAATAATTCGAAGTTATGTTATGTTATGTTTATGTTAATTTATATAGCGACATTTTTGTGTAAGAGTCGCTTTACAGGTGCGACATCCCGAAAAAATTAGTTTTTAGGCTCTTCTTGAAGTGTTCCTGGTTCTCCATAGATCGCAGCTCTGGAGGCAGCTGATTCCACATAGCTGGGCCCGCAAAGCTGAAACTTTACTGGTGAAAAGATGGTTATAACGGGAATATTGATTAATAATTTCATTCAACGCTTAATATATTGTATTCCTCTCAATATTACTCTATCGAACAGCGAAATCTATACTATAAATCAAATAACTTATAATAACGGCTTCGAATAACTTGTAATAACCGCTGTAGTAAATAGACAAATTATTAAATAAAAAATACATTAAAAATGTGATTGCTCACTATGTCATTAGATGGCGACGTGTGTCTACCATTATTTTTCTTCATCAATTTTATAAGGAGGTTGTGAAAAATATATTTCATGTATTGTGAAATAGTTTAACGTTATTTAGTACCTTTATGGTATTGGAAATTCCATTATAAAAGTCGATTGCAGTATACAGGAATCCATGTCTTTCTCTATTGGTCCGCGGTACATCACTTCTTATATAGTCTCTTGTTCTTGTGTGTTGTCTATGTACGTCACTATTTTGTTAAAGGATAGCATTCGTTTTTAGTAATTTGTTCTTTATTTTACAAATCATCTTTATCTTTTCCACATATATCTGATCTTCTAGGTTAGGCATGCCGCTGATTTTGTATAAGTCAGTGGTTTTGGTATATTGATTAAGGTTAAAGATTATTTTAAGGGATCGGTTTAAAATTCTTTGTATTATTCTTCGCGCCTGTTAACTACACTGTGACCAAATAATATAGCCATATAAAATGTGACAGAAAAAATCGAAAATTGAAAAAAGAAAAAAAATTGAAATTATTTTGTAGTTCTTGTATCAAATAGTTCGGCTAAATCCAAGATAATGCTCCCATTGCATATACAACGAAAATGATTATTTCACTATATTATTGAATGTGCTAATAACAAAATGAAAGATAATTTACGTTTAAAAAGTAAGTACTAAATAAGATATTAAACTTTAAAGTTTCGAAAAATGCACTGCATATTTTGACATTTCATAGGCAATATATGAGGTTAGGTTAGGTTATTAGGTTTGGTTTGTTTAATTTAGATTACGATTATTTTAGTTAGATTAAATTAAGAGGACATTAAATTATATAGTGAAATACTTATTTTCATTGTATGAACAACGGGACCATATTCTTGGATTATTCCAATAGTTTAGTTTAAATATTAAATTAAAGCCAATATTCTCGTCACATTGATAGAAATATTGACATTTGGCATATGTCTCTGCGTTTCTCTATTTTTGAGTGTTAGGGTAACAATTGCAAAATTAAAATATTGTTATTTTAATAATAGTTCAGTGTACCTTTTTAAAGTAAAATCATATTTTTTATTTATAATATTATGTACGAAAAACTAAATAATTTTGTTACAAACCGTAGATTCATGTTCCAGGCAAATTCCGTTTACTTAAACAAAACGGGATCTAAAAATGCTTTGTCCTGTGAAAATTGGTATTTTGCAGGACTAGAGGATGACAAGCAGTTTTTTTAATATCTTATTATAAATATGTTACATTTATAATAAGGTTTTCTACCAGATATTATTTTCCAAGCTTTCAAAATTAATACAAAAATTGTGCCTCTTTTATTTATGCTGGTATCTCATTAAACAGACAATAACACAACAATTTACTTGATTGTACATATATTATAAATATGCCATTAAAAAAAATAATTAGGTAGGGATGGTCTAGGTACACTAGTTTCATATAAACTGGATTAATATCGGTATAAGTAGGTACCAGTGGCAGACAGCGTATACAAGCAAAGAAAAAACATTAATAAAGAAAAAATATTAATATCAATTAAATCCGTTAACGATTTAAACGTATCCATGGTTACGGTTAGAGTTTTTACATTCAGTATCAATTTTAATCTTAACTCCATATAAATGCTGCTCATATTTTACTTGTTTGCGTACATCAAATTTATTTATTATATCTGTAATAATGTCTTACTGAACTGAATTTTTTCCTTCCGCAGCCGTATTATATTAGCCGTACCTTAACGTCTGCGAGTTTTATATATGGACACTTGGCAAGTAAATTGTTCGTACTATGGCGTGTTTCTTCGAAAGGTGTATTTTTTGGTGAAAACTGCGCGCTAGTCACATCCAGAAACGACACTGTTACTAATTCCAAATTTGCTGACATAATAAATATTTTGTGTGTATTCCAATGGTCAATTTGTTACTTTGTTTATAAAATGTTAATCATGTGGGATTCGCGATTATTTTCTAATACAGAAGCAATTTTTAAATCTATTATTATTTTTATTTCATCAGAGTTCACTAGTTTCAATAAAAAAAATAATGTATTTTTGTTTATATAAATTAGTTCGTTGTATTTAAATATAAATATTGTATGTAATAAAAAGCAGTCAATAATATATATGAGACGAGTTTGGATAAAATATAAAATTAAATATAAATATTGTATGTAATAAAAAGCAGTCAATAATATATATGAGACGAGTTTTGAATGCAGCAGGAGCTGAGGGCGTCCGCGAAAGACCTGACAGGATCAGATAAAACAAATATTGGAGGATGGCCCTTTTAAAAGCTTCAACAACCATAGAGCGTTCATCAGAAGTTGTATGAATATAGTGGAAGCAAAGGGGGTGTAAAAAAATTGTTTTGTTATCAACAAGATTCAAATCCGGATCTTTTCCATTTTTTTATATTTTACCGATAATATATAAAGTTAGTTCTTAATTTTTGACAGGTTAAAGCAAATATTACTTTAAAATTCATGCTCGAAATAACGTAGTGTCTGACACGTAGCATTTGCAGACAAGCCAGCTTAAAACAAAGCGTTTAGGTATCATTTTTGTTACTCATCGATCTTAAATCGATCAGAAGAATTTGATAGGTTGGAAAATTGCTACTGATGATGATGATGCTTTAGGTGATGACTCCATTATGGATCGCTAGACGCTGAATCAATTTATCTTCAACATCCACATTTTTCGATATGATTTTTCCCACACATCCCTTATAAACTCATGTCAATAATGACAAATCTATGTATTCACTTACATTTCATTCTCCTGTGCATTTATAAATGTATATATTATTCACATTTCTTCTTAATGACCCCTCGAATGTCATAATCAAAATATGGTTGAAGTTTATTGTTGTCTGATAAATCTGAAATAACCATTCGGTGGAAAGCAATATGAACATTTGTAGTAGAAACGTATTCAACTGCATGCCCCTAATTTGGTTGCGCTTATAAAAATGATAATAGCTTTTTACAAAGCACATTGTCGTAAGTATGCCGAATTCGCGGGGACCGCATCTAAGGTGTTGTATAATAGAGTTGGAAATCAGAGATTCTCAATCATCTTAATGTATTCTTTTTTGTTAATATCAAGTCATCAAATAGTGGACAAGTGGGAATATCAAGCTACTCCAATTTTTATAGCTGAACGCATAACGTAGGTTAGAAGAATATATTGATATTACAGTTATAAATACACGCACATTTAGTTCTGATTTAAAAAATAATAATTTAAATACAAAAATTGTGTAAGAATGAAAATAAAAAAAATATTCTAATAATGAAAAGTTGTTATCTTTCTTATATAATTTTTTAATAGATAAAAAATTCACTAACGATTGAGTGAACAATGCAAAAATGAATTGGTAATTTATTTTATTTATTAAGAATCCATATTAATTTTTTTTTAACTTGAATACAATTTCTTACATTTTTTAGAATGGCCATTCAACTAGCCCATGGGTACGTTCCTGAGTGTCGGTGTAGTTTTGTAGCTACGTAACAGTTATTTTAAAGTTATAAAATGTGTAACGGTTACAAAGGCACAATAACAGGAAATAAATAACAAATAAAAAACATAATAAAACAGAAGAGAAAAAAGTGTACATAAATAAGTAAACACAATAAACATAATCTCATGGGATATAATGTACGTCATATAATCTATTCTCGAGATTGTGGATTAGAATTAGAAATAATTTTGTGTTAATAATAAAAATAAGTTTGTGGTATAAATGTTAATAACCAACTTAACATATCTATTCGGATTTGCATTTTCCCAATGTAATCCTTACTCTTCTTATAACTTCTGATACGATTTCTCTCCCTCTATCTAATTACTTAAACTTCTACGCGATGTAAATGTTTGTGCTTAGGTTAGTTTATATTATACTGTCTTGAAGAAGGTTGTGTGCAACCGAAACTAGTTGACCTTGTATATATTTTTTTAAATAGAAATGCGATTTTCAAACTAAGCTAAACGTGTGCTATGAAAATAGCACAAGTTTAGCTTAGCTTAATTTTCTGGTCTAGAATGTGGTTCGAACCCGCGACCTTTAGATTACGAGGGAGAGATTTAACCACAAGACCAACAAGCTACTCATTATATCAATAAAGCGCCTTAAAACAAAATATATATTTGAATTTAAATTATGTCAAGCTCCAAGTGTTTGCTTGGATAAATTATCTAGTTTTAGCTTTAAATAGCTTACTTTTTGAAGATTTTTTTTATATAAATATATCAAAACTGAAAAAAAATTAATTATCTAGTTTTAGTATTCTTGTGTTTAAGAGAAAATTCTCCGTAAATCACGATTTTTCAAGAATTTGATGCGTTTATCTATAATTTAAGGCTGTTATGTGCATAATTTTTATGTATAGTTATTAAATAGATATGTATAGTTTTAGATGTTCCTTATACTAGCATTACCTTGCTGCCTCGGGACATGCCATTTTAATACATATTGTTATATCCTGGCCATACGGGAATTATTGAAATATACTTCTTCGGGTCTCAAAGAATCAGACCTTTATTTGTCTAAAGCAACGTAATAACAACAATAGCGACCGTGGAAATCTGACATGTGTCATTCTGTTGACACCCCTTTGACTGAATGAGGACATTTTATGTCAACCAATTAAAAGACAGAAAAATGAGCTCACGCGAAACCCCGCGATCTGTCAAATTACCCCTACCTTCCAAAATTACACATATTGAATAGATCGATAAATAAATTGATGCAATAATGCATCAACCTTTGTTCTGATTTAAGGTACTAATACACATCCTTATTTTAAGCATGCTAATGAATGAACATGCTCAAGTTAACAATCAAACACACATGCTTATTACTGGTATACTCTTGTCATAGAATAGAGACGCTCTTGTTCAAAATGGAAGCTTTGCAAACTGAAATAGGAAATTCAAGTGAACCAATAAATCAAAACAGTTCCCGTGATTCGCGCATTTTTGATTTTAGTTTTTATAATTTTTATTGTAAGATTTGAATCATATATGTATGAAGTTTCATAAAAATTATTTCTCGCTACATTATTTTTATAAAGCGGTGACCGAATATTCCACAAACATTCATGATTCCTATAATAAGTCACGAAAAGTAATGTTTTGTCATCTCCTCAATGCGCCATATTTGTTTCAACTGTCGCGGACTGAGAAGATTGCATCGATAATCGATACTAGCCGCGAATCAATTAGCATGCTCGTAAGCAAGCCTTTTAACACATTGCGTAACTCCACACTGCCTTCTTCTAAACTTAACTAATCTCTATCACACTTATCTTATTCCTTATTCCTTATCCCTTATTCCTTATCCCTTATTCCCTTCACTAAATCCATTTTCCCTTCCTTCCTCTTCCCCTAGAAATAAATTTACGGTACTTTCTTCATGATTAATCTATATTTATAACATTTTTAAAAACTATTTCTTCCTTGACCTTTTTATGGAATTTGTTAAATATGTCTTCTTATTCTCTTGTATACAATACATAGTATTCTAGGTTAATCAAGTGAATTCATATAATTGGCTTAATATTATTAAAATATCATACGTTCTATTTCTTAATATCAAATAAGCTGTTTAAATTCTAAATAAAATAAAATTAAAATAAAATGCTCAAAAGATACCCCTTCCATCCGCAAATCAAATGAGAATGCACATTAGCAATTTGCGTTCACGCACGCTACTAAGTAGCAATAGCTCAAGAAGCTCAATACTGCGCATGCTCACGTGCCACTACTGAAATGTGTAACCTTTACTGCCATTTGAAATTAAAATAGATATCAACATCAATAATATTAAGTCCACGGTGTACAGTTTGGACAGCCTTGATCTCGGGGGATACCTACCTATCCGTAGCCGCAGTAGACCGCGATAAGATCGGCCGCGCGCGACCCGGGCCGGTCAGTACCTCGCCCGACTCCGGCGTCGACGGACGCCCCCGACCGTTTCTACCTTCACCCTCCGCCGAACACGCGCGAGAGCGATCACTTGTCAAACTTTACGTCAGGCCTGGTGCGAAGTTTTCCGCGTTTTTTCAACTAGGCTTCGACGAAAATTGACAGTTTTTCCGATAAGTGCTCGTTTTGTACGGTTATTAAGTGAGGTTTTGACGTGCATATGGTGTGGTGCATTTTTTTCGTTTGTTTATCAGTGTGTCGAGTGTTTTGTGTGTATCATTTTTGTTGACAGTTTAAAACCAACAGTTTTCACCAGTTTGTAAGTATTAATTAAAATATTATTCAAAAATATTGATTGCATTATTTGTATATATCTACTTCTTTTTTTTGATTAATTACACCAACGTGTTTCAGAAAAACCTTTCCATCGTCAGGGTGTTGTATAACTGTCAAAATATCAGAATTAAATGTCTTTTGTTTTTTGTTTTTCTAAATTATTTTAAAGTATTATTACTCAAGTTCTTGATTACTCGCAATTATTGGAAAAAATTTTAATCTGAATCAATTGAAAAATATATATATATTATCAAAAAAATATTTGGTTACTTCACGGGATACGAGCTCTGATCTTCTCTTACCCCCAAGTCTGCGATAAACCAATTTCGTCATGTTAATCACTTATTTCGAATCTTATATCGTCTCGATGCATATATTCATTTTTTATTTACTTTATTATTGTTAAATGCAATTTATGAGGTTGATAATTTTTAGTGTTATTAAAATAAAATTAATTTTTACCTAATTTGTAAATATTTTTAATTTTTATATATAAAATACAGTATTATTGAATTCTTTATTGAAAATAAAATAAATATATATGTTACAGTGACAGTGAATATTACATTTTTTTATACGTTTGTAACTGTCCCCAGAAAAGTTAAAACTTGAGTTTGGGATCGTATGTATCGTGATGTTACAGTTTTAGAATATAGTTCTATGATATTTTAAACACATTAGATGAATTGAATAAAAAGATATCAAAAAATATTTGATTGACTTGCAAACAATAATGGTGTAATTATTAATTAAGATAAATTATATAAATCTCACAGAGAATTAGCTATTTATATAGTAAATGTGTATGGAAGTCTTTGTAGGGTGTCCCAGGGCTTATGACCTGCAAGAGCTGGTTTAAGTGATCACTCTACAATGCAACGTATACCAATTTCATCGTAAGAGCATCCACATATTATCAAATTTTTTTAATGTTTTATATAAATCAAGAAACTTTCATATATTAGGTAGTATGGTCTCTGCCTAAGACATCTGTTGATTTTTTTTCTCATTTACAATTTAGTATATAGAACTTTCGTAACTAGTATTGATACCTCTATATTTTATATTTAAGTGGAGTTTTTTTAGCAATATTCCTTTTAACGCCTATATGATATTTTTTCGAATTATTAAACATATCTACTAGAATACACCTGAAAGTCAATATTTTCAATTTTTAACTCGTATCATGTACCAGCACATATTTTTAAACAATATCTTTATTTGAAACTATGTTCTAAGAATACAGTTACTGGATTTTGTTCCCAGAGTGATGATTAATTAATTAATAGTAGCTTGTTGGTCTTGTGGTTAGGACACTCGCCTTGTGATCCAAAAGGTCGCGGGTTCGAACCTCACTCCAGACTAGCAAGTTAGTCCTACTTTCATAGCACAAGCGTTTAGCTTTGTTTGAAAATAGTAAGAATATTGATGTGAAACGTATTCCATGTTCACATCTCTATTTTTTTTTTTTTTAAATTAGAACTTTCAAAAAACTTTCAAATGTCGGATGTTCTGAACGTTGCATTGTAGAGTGATCACTTAAGCCAGCTCATATTGTTCAGTTGTAAACCCTGAGACATCGTATAAGAGACATCCATCCACTTTTATAAGTTTCGTCTCTGTGAGACTCCTATAATTCATCCTGAAAAATATTAGTCTGCTTCAAGATAAGTTAGCTTCGTTTGAGTCTATTGCGCAGTCGTAATTTTCAAAACTGGTTGGCTTTATAATTAAGTGTTTATAATACACACTTAACTGTGACTGTAACTACAATTAGAACACCTAAGTACTGAATTTACACACTTTAAAGATTACATAGTGTACAGAATGCAAAAACGTTGCACTATTATGATTATCTCGCAACGAATACTGGTCACCTATAAACACCTACACGGTTTGATTTACTTTACAGGTGTGTAGTTTTTACTCAAAACTTTTTTATCAAAAGTCTTTTTTGTCTGTTGTTGTAATTTAAATATTACATTTTTAATAAAAAATAATTTTTAATAAAACTAACCCATAAAAACCAAGTTTTTATTTTACTCCCATTTTTTGTAAATTAAGTTTACCATCATGTAATTAAATAATTGATTAACTGAAAAAGAAACTATATCAGAAATCTCTAAAAATATCTCTTTATTTACTTGATTTCTTCCCAAAAAACCGAAGTGTGCTGTCATCTGTGAACCAATTGTCATAAATTTTCGAAATTCGTAGTGAAGTACCTTTTATATCTACCGCCGGAGTAATTCAAATTTTAAATATTCCGTGACGTTATCAGGCCGCCGTCGGTAGTAATCAAACTTTTGTAATGATTCCAATTTGAAAAAACCATTAAAATTTCTAAACTCCAAAATTATATTATAATTATTTTTTTTTAACGAAAATTTGATAGATCTTTTTGATCGTCGCCACGAGTCTGCTTGCAGAGTTTCAGCTCGATTCGATCACGGGAAAAGGGTTTAAAATCGATCCAATTTTTTTTCGTCAGACAAGCAATCAATCAATCAGACGCCACGAGTTAATATAAAGGGAGTAAAATAGAAATTAGTCTCCTTGAATATCTCTCAAGAATGATATCTAATAATTAGAAAAATATGCTGAAAAAATCATGTCATTGAAGCCATGATATTATCTTTATAGCCACAAACAAATCATTATATAACCTTATTACCTATTACGCCATAAAGCAACAATGATACTAATTTTTATGTCATAAAGAAGCTTTATATTACATATTCAGGCATGAAGAAGACATAAAATTACTTATAAAGCCTTGAAGAGGCAACGATATTTATTACCTATTAAGCCATGAAGAAACTTTCATTACCTATTCAGCCACGAAAAAGCCATGATATCAAACATAATAATTTCGTTGCATGTCCGTCCGTCTGTTTGTTTGTCACACTGTCCATCCGTCCGTAACTTCGT